>OZ020524.1:7509201-7727713 GCA_963971425.1 Bryoerythrophyllum caledonicum
TTTTCGGTTTTCGGCCTTAGAATAAGCTGGTTGGAGGAGTAGCAGCAATTGCAGGTGTGCGCACGCACACCTCTAGTCTACAGAACTCCATGGAATCGTCACAGAACTCCATGGGATCTCATGGGAACGCGGCGGCTAGGGTTTTTATAGTTTAGGGTTTGGGTTGCTAGTGGCGGCGGCAGCTAGGGTTTGAATTTGTGGCGGCTAGGGTTTGGATTTCTGGGGTGATTTGTGTAGTGGCACTCACGCATTCAATGTCACACTATGTATTACACTCTCAGCTTTAGTTGTAGTAGATTTGATGTCACTCAGTAGCTGATGTCTCCCATCATGTATACACTCAATTTCTTTTGACTTTGACATATATGAACATATTTTTGGTGTCTTTTTTGTGTGCTGAGTTGCCTATTTCTAATTCAGCAATGAGACGAAGTTAGGGAAGCTCACCTTGTTCACAAAAGTTCCCTCTAAGCATAAAATTCCTCTTGTAGTCTGCACAGCACACGTAAATTCCACAGAAATTAGTTAATGGAATAAAAATTGACATGGCTTCAACATGTTTGCGAGAGAGCTCACCGTAGAAAGTTGGAAGAGAAGTGACCTCTTGGGTTTGTAAGGGAACCTTATATGCAAGTTCAAACCTTGTGCCTCAAGCAAATTTGTCCAATTTTAACTTTTGACTTTTAACTTTATTTTTTCTACTGTATAGACTTTTTACATAGTTTATTAAATCTTTGGGCTAATATTATATGATACAAAGATACTTGATAGTTTTTAGCACATGGTTTTAATATATCACCATAAAAATTTTATGCACATTTTGCAGGTTTCTGGAAGAGTAGAAATATATATCCAACAACAAGAACGGAATGGTGATTTAATGTTGAACGCCATCAAATAATGATGTTTGTACCGCTAACACCTGCAACGTACTTTGAGGTAATCAATTATTTCTATACATATTTCAAATTGATTCTTGATCGATCTTCTATACTATGTTGTTTGTAGAATAACCTTTTTTTGGATGTACAATCCCTTTGTTTTTATTAGCGATTGTACCAAGTTCGAATGGTGTCCATAATAGTAAGTAATATTATTTAATAGATATTTGACAAAATCTGGACAAAATCAGCATTTGAGGACCGATTTGACTCTGAATTCTCATCGGCTGCCAGCCGACGCTTCTCTTCGTATGAAAATTTCAAACGGCCATAACTTACTCAAATTTTGTCCAAATCAAGCTTATGAGATGTTTTTTGACATCCTCATTTTCCGTAGATGCCAAAAAACATCTCATAAGCTCCATTTGGATAGAAAATGAGTGAGTTAGGCACTTTCAAAGATCATTGATAAGACGCTTTGGCAGTGGTCGGCTGGCAGCCGACGACTATTTATGGACTTTCATTTGTCCATATTTTGTTAAATATCCGATATTTGTTTTCGTATTGATAAAATACATTTGTTGTGTTTAGTGAAAATTTATACATTAACGTAAGTCAATTCCACATACACATGGTCACACATTGTTAGTCAAGGTATAAACTAAACTTCTTCCTTTCCACATAAAGCTTAGAGATCTTTATATTATTTTCATTTGATTTTCTCTATCAAAAGATGTGGTGTAAACCTTCTTATTGACCATTTGAATTCTCATTCTGAAACATGAAAAAATAAAGCACAATTTGGTAAATTTGAATCTCCACTCCTTGTACAATTGTTTCGACTATGCTACACCCTTTGTCTACCTCATAAAATTCGTGTACATAAAAATAACATCAAAATTAATAGGATGGTAATAAACTTTAACATTATGTAGTGCAAAAACAAAAACTCCAACTACAGTCAAAGTTTGCTTATCAACACAACCTAGGAAAGAAAATTTACCGTGTTCTATACTTCGAACACTAATCCGTGCGGTAAAAAATTACGAAATTTTGTGAGGACGTGCTTTACTCCTAAGGTATTGTGACAGTTTCACATCAATAAAGAAAGAAACAAAAACTGTTTATCTATTCTTTTGACCGTACGATCTAAATGAAGACGTGGTAAATTACAGATTCACAAAATTTTATAAAATTGACGTTAGTTCCTTATACACGAATTTTAGATGTAGTAGAGGGCAATAGCATATTCGAAACAACTATGCAAGAAGTCGAGGTTCAGAAATTCCCAATTAACGTTTTATTTTTTGTGAACTTCAGATATTTTAGATTGACAATCCAAATAGTCTATAGAAAGGTTCACACCACATATTGATGTGGAATAAAAAGGGCAAAAAAATACAAAGACCTTTAAGTTTTATGAGCAAATAAGTTTTTTGGGACCTTGCCCGACAATGTGTTACCATGTGTGAGAATGTTTGACATAGGCTAATTTGCTATTTTTCACTAATGATAATAACTTTTAGTACAATATGAAAGGAAAAAATATTACTTGCTAGTATTAAAATTTTCACATTTCATCTCCCATTTAGGTATTAGTAATGCCCATCTACAGTGCATGTTTAATAGAAAAATGTTATAAATTGACACCATAGGAGTCCGGCTGATCTTTCAAATTCTCAATCCCGGACACTTGTCTTTTAGTGGCTAATAAGTATGAATTAAAGTCATATAGTTGGATGTGTCAAAAAATTTCGTTCCCCTCAGTAATCATTGCACTAGAATGAGCAATTGTGAAATATTTTGTTGTGAAAATGCCTTGTTCCTTCAACACTTTAGTAACATACTCAGAAGCTTTCATAAGATTTGATCGTACGGATTGAAAAATTAAAGTTTTTGTTTAAATAGACAACATGGTTAATTTTCTTCCCTATGTTGAGTCGATTACGAGAGTTCAATTTACTTCGTTTCAAAAGTTTGCATTACATGTGGTCTAGATTCATTACCATCATGTAAAGATTGATATTAGTATCTTGTACAACACTATTCAAGGATGGAAAGGGGTGTAGCATATTCAATGACACTGTGCAAGAGTTGACGCTCTACACGTGTTTAAATTTTTTCATTTCAAAGCAGTTTTATCAAAAGGTCCAATATCATCATCATATTTTGAACAATAAATATGTGTTTAGAAACATACCGTTTATCAGATGAATGGTGCTTTGAAGGTTAACAATTAGTACATGTATTTTGACTAATGTGCAGCCATAATGTTCCTATTTTTTCAATAGTGATAATGGAGAGCCGCACGATTCAGACTACTTTGATACGGCCACACATCGAAAGGAACAATATGCCTTCTAATAGCTCTGTGGGGGCCCGGTTAGTACGAGCAGCACGTGCAAGGCAAATTCAACAGAGATATGTTGGGATCATGACTTCAGAATTGGAAAGGGCAGTAGAAATGCTTTTAGAAAGAGGAGATGTAGTGGGCTTAGCAACCAGGGAGCATGCATTCAAAAGTGGCATGGAATTGAATGGATCGAAGTTGTTCCCATTCGAGGTGGCGGTGCATATCACTAGGGTAGATGATGCATTGCATTGGACCGGAGAGATTGTAGGAGAACGCCTTGGCATGTGTGTGGGCTTGATCCTTCGTTGGCATCGATCTTTGCTACGTGTAGTGGCTGTAGAACCTGATATCACAGGTGTCTATGGTGACATTGGATCACAGATAGTACCTACAGAAGTGATGGCCCCAGAATTTGATTTTCCTGAGTTCATCAAGACACCAGGATGGCAGGATCCACCCAGAGGTCTCGACGCAGTAGTCATGCTTCAAATGCCATAGATGAAAATTCGCCGTTTTTCTAATCTACTCCCTCAAATATCCAAGATTTGCCCCATGTAGATGGATTTGCTTATGTTAGACCAGCACGTCGTCCATATTCTATGCAAAATAGGAGAAGGAGAGATTCAAGGGAGCCATCATTGACAGAAGCTGCACCATCTAAGGTATCGCTTAGAAGCATGCAAATTACAATGGCACAAGGAGGATGCAAACGCAATTGTTTGAGGGATGTTTCAGCAAGGTATCTATTGGACATGCGATATATTGCATGGGGTAATGAGTTTTCAGTTCGAAGTACGTGGATGAGACAGATGCTGGTTTCTTTTTATACAAGGACGGAAGGAACTCGTCGAGACAAGTTTGTAACAAAGTTAGATGGGAAAGAAGTTTGCAATGCTTGCTACGCTCTTGGGGTTGGATATTCACAGAGGTGCTTTAAGCAATTGAAGAAGGACTGTCTAATATATGGAAGAGTGACATCGATTCACGGCAATATCCTTTCGGATCCGATAAGAGAGAGTATTAGAATGTCTGCAGCAGAGGCTTGCTTTAAATCATTTGTCAATGAAGTTGGTTGTCCTCAACCTCATGGTTGTATTCGCCGTAAGAGTGACAACGAAGTGGTGCCTCTCATTCTCCTTCCTATGAATACAGCCAAATTTGATGTATTCAATTACGTGAACGAGGAGGTTAAGAGAATTTATAATGGAGAAACCATTTCTATGAGTTCGTTCCGGAGGATGTGGCGCATCAAGTATCTCCATGTTCAGGTACATCCATTCTCGAGATTCTCAAAGTGTTATCATTGTTGGGAGTATAAATGTGCCATGGAGGGAACCACCAATGTGGATGCAAGGATAAAGATAAAGGAGTTGTTTATGTTGCATCTGCGCAACCAGATGGAAGAACGTAGGCATTATTGGATATTCAAGAGGTCGTGTTATATTAGCCCTGAGTTGTACATGTGCATCATAGTGGATGGCATGGACCAAAACACGACCATGGTACCAAGGATGCGTCAGACTGTGAAGAACATTGAACACCGGTTTGTGAAGACCCATCTGTGTGGTGCTCTTGTACATGGGATTGGTTTATATTGCGACGTGTGGTTTGGGGCTCACCACAAACACGATAGCAATCAAGTCGTGAGTACATTGTTGTACGTGATTGGAGATGTGTTGCGGAGGAGGGGCTTTTTGCCACCAACACTGCGAATTCAGGCCGACAACTGCACGCGTGAGAACAAAAACATTTATATGTTTGCTCTATGTGCTACATTGGTGGGATTGGGGTTTTTTTAGGAGGTGGAACTATCTTTTCTTATAGTGGGCCATACACACAAAGATATTGATCAACGTTTCAGTTGTATATCAAATACGTTGAAGAGGTCGGACGTGGACTCGTTGAAGGAAATGATTAGTCTTATAGAACGAGGAACATCTCCTACGGAGGCATTTGTTAGCGCGCGGCTGCTAGAGTATGTATGAGATTGAAAATTGTTCATAACTCCTCACCTACTGACAGGTTAGGATTCATTGGTGGGCATAACATTTCCGCACCACATGCGATTCTATATGGACAATCGAGAAGGGACTCGTGAGGTTCGAGTACAACACAAGCATTATTGCAAGGATCAATGGGGACCGAGGGCAAGGACGAAAACTTTGAGGTCGTTGCCAAATAGGGATGAACGACCATCGTTTGCGGAAGTATTTGCAGCGGACGAACGGGAGTTGAAGGCGTTGGATGACTTCATTGCATATAAACAAAGGTATAAAGGTTGCAGCATGAGGAGAAGAATCGTGAGGCAAAAGCAGAGGCTGAAAGATTGAAACTCTATTTAGCTCAATTTCCACACAAAGACCGTAGCAATGAGCATCGTACCTCACCGTTTTGGCCTTCAGAGTTCTCCAACACCGGACCTACATGGAGCGCATTTTTGGATGTAATGGATGGTGGAAGTGAAGAAAATCGCGAGGTAAATGTCGTAGAGCAGGTAGTGGCCATGCTTCCAAATGCCGAGGCTCAAGGATTCTTTGGTCCTTGTAGAAGAAGACCCTCTAATCGAGTAGTACGTAGGGCACAACAAACAGAGCGCAACTATGTTGAGGAACGCGCTGAAGAAGGAGCAATGTATGAAGGTAATCACGATCCATTTCCACCATTTAATCCACAATCTGATATCCGTTGTGGACAATTTGTAGCCTTGAGTGTTGATCGAGCAGAGATAGAAGGCGGTGTACCATTCTATGTGGGAAAAGTGATTGAAGAAGGAAAAAACCAATGGAGACTTAAGATTAAGGTTTGTTGGTATTGGCCCATCATCCAAAAGGGGGTTGCTGATGGATATGGGTCTTCTGCACAACGGTATGCAAATTGCATGGATTCATTCTGGGAGCCATCTGGGGAGAGCCATAGTTAGATAGAGAAAGATGCATGCATTTTTTCATGGATAGACACACTGGAAAGAACCATGTCCGGGGCTAGCGGGTGGAGAAAGCGCAATGTATTTGGAGTGCAGGTTGAAAGCAGGATTCGCATCCTTCAATCGGTAAAGGCTCACATCCTACAATATATTGCAATGCAAACCGAAGCTATCGATGATGACCGTTTGCAAGCAGCTCTAAATTCTATGGAGTAGATAGTGTGCCTTTTTGAGAGTATACTAGTTGTGTATGGTAATTGATATATAGTGTATGTGTAAGAGTAGTATATTCTAAGGGTGATGTAAGACGTTATGTCATTAATCCTTTAGAGTAAAGCTGTGTTTACTATTGGTGCTAAGTCCAATTGTTGAAGCATCTATATTTAGTTTTCACCATTATATGCATTATGTACTACGTAGAATATCTTTTAATCAACTGCCAACCCTTGCATAAAGTATGTTTTTTTGTAATTACGCCTGTTTATATACTACAATCCTTCAAATCTATCTTTGAAATATTGTGAAACTATATTAAATACACATTTATCTAGTATTAACGAGGGGCCACTACAAATTAGTTGAAAATGCCAAAAAATTGCTTCCAATATGAACAACCATGATTGTACGTAATATTATTGTAGAAGCTCAATTTTTTTTCCTTTGGAAAACATTTTTTTTTTTTTTTTCAATTTTGCCACTTTTGTTCGCAATGGCAGCCATTGTACCCAAGTGCACTTTTAAATGGCCAAGTGCATAATTGCTTAATTGCATGTTCCAAGTGTTGTTGTTGGAAGGATGGGTTCTAGATCCGATTTCTTTATGGTTTTGTGAAAAGGTTACAAGTCTCCCTTTCTTTAATTTTCATCTCTTTATCTCCACATTTGTTGTGCTCCAAAGTAACTTTGATGTGGTAGCATCCCATATACTAATGGATGAGTAGCCTTTGGATGCCCAAATTATTGTAGTAGGGAAGGAGAGTTCTAGAACCCGGTTTCCTTAGGGTCCCGAGAAAGGACCGCAAGTCCTTTTTGCTTGTGTATTTTTCTTGCGGCTGTTTGGCGGCGTTCCCAACAGTTGTAAGATACTTGCAGGATCAATTAATTGTAACCGGATTTGGAACATGAGGGAAGCTGTCATTGTAGTAATTGAAGGGTTGGAATACTTCTTGCGTAACCGGCTGTCCGGCGGCGTTCCTACAATTGTGAGGATTTAGACACCACCCTGGTCCATGTGTGTGTGTTGTGTTTAGGATTGATTAAAGTTGATAGTGGAGTCTTTTGCCACTCTAATCTACAAGAGTAGAGTTTTGAGCACCGTCCCTCTACCAATCAAGACATGTCCTTGGATATCTTACATCATGAGGATAAACTAGAGCTCGATTATTGTCACTAGTTGAGAGGAAATCAAAACCATAACTGTAATTGGAAACAAGAAACAGGAGACCGGAAACAAGAAAGAAAAGCTTTCGGCCAATCAGATGCCGTGGTTGACCAGATAGATCATAAACACAGAAAAGAGTTGTGGAAAAGATATGTGAGGAAGTTAGACCAGATCAAATCTGGCTGGCTACTTCACCGAAATCCTTGGAATGATACACGAGTCACTTCTTGGGTGTTTTTGTCATTAGAAACGCTCAAGTGAATGCACCCGGTACAAACGTGTTCCGACAAACGTCTCAGGTTGCTTCAAGAACTCTTCAGACTTGACGTACCCGTGCTTCACTCCCAAGTGATTTTTGTATGCCCTATTCTAGAAAGTCAAGGAATGAGACTCAATCCATGAACCAATGTGAAGGATTGGATTTTGGAGGCCCTCTATCTTGGTGACAACGTTGTCTTCCTCCACAATCTTTGCGAACAACTTCTCCGCCAGCTCCTCCAGCTGATCATTCTAAAATTGTTGTGAGAAACAAATCCATTTTTGCAAACATTGAAGTTAAATAAACATCTCATCGAGAACACATACCCGTGCCCAGAAAGAAGCCACATCAAGCCAGGGACAAAGATTGGTGTCCGAGCACAAAGCCTTCAAAAAGTTGTACTCATCTCTGCTTTCTTTACATTTGTTCCACCACCGCATCCACCGGCCCTTGAACTTGGCAGCGACCTTGGTGGTGGAGATCAACTGGAGCTTCTCCGGCGTGATCTCCGGCTTGTTAAGGTATACGTCATAATGGTGAAAAATTTGAATCAAATGGAAACATATAAGGAGTACACATAAATCCAGGCTGCATAAATAGACCAGCACCAACCTCCACAGATTTATACGAATGGACATTCACATAAAATTTGAAGGTACACATACCTCGAAGAACTCTTCACCATTACCCGGGTTTGCGAATCGCAATTGCGAGCAGCCGGGTGAGCAAGATACTGCACTCAGTCTTCTTCTTTGCCACCGCTCAGAGCATTTTGTAACCAATTCCGCCAAGCTCCCAATGCGATCAGCTCCAACACCAATGACAAGAGAGTCCCAATATGAGCGAAAGCAATCCTCTTGTGCGGCAATCAGCTCCCGCTATACAAACAATTAATGATAAAGAGTTTAGCAAAGTCTTCCATGAATTGATACAGTAAGAAATCTATGATAAACAGTGTCTATACATTGTGAATGTACCTTGTATAATAACTAAAAAAATGAATTGAAGGTCATATGGTACCATTTCTTTGTCCCTTTCCGCCCCCACTCCACCACACTGGCATCGTAGTCTTCTTCACTGATCAATCCCTTCAACTAATCAAAGTCCAATAAACCAAAATGTTGGATTTTCTTTAGCTTGTGCGTAAGCTGTTGAGTCACGTAATTGAAATCCTTTTGCCTGAAAGTCAATGAACATAAACCTCAATAATATTGAGTTTCCATAGTGACCATAAATTATGAAAACTACTTAGCAGGTGCTATGCAAGAAAGTATGGAATTATAGAATTATGGAATTCACTTGTTCCAATTGGTCATAGCGTTCAAGAGAATGTGTCGATTCCCTAACGTAGACTAGAGCAACACCGTTTGCATCAGAATGTGGATCGCTATGTCATTCTTGTGCATGGTGGAAAGTGACCTCCGTCCATGCAAGGTGACACTGATTTCCATCCCGCACATAAAAATAATGGTTTGAAAATGCCAGCAAATCTGAACTGCCCTAAATCATTGCCTCAAACTTTCTGTCCTCCTCCTGCCAGAGCTCTAACCAACCCGCACGTAACTGAGGAAGAACCTCCATGTCTACCATAGAGAAATTCTTTAGAACAACGTAGAAACATGTTGATCCCGAGCGGTACTCTTTAACAAACTCACCCATCAACTTCTCAATGTTGGGCTTCATTGGAATACAGACCTCCGTCATGGGCAACATTCGGCACAAGGTGATGTAAAGCTCCGACATGTGAGGGAAAATAGACCTTTATAGAAGATCATAGGATGTCCCACGGATGGACTTCTTCAATGCTTCTTCCATTGGCTCCAAGCCTGGATCCACGCCATCTTTAAGGCCTGGATTGTTGGATACTCCACATGAAGCTCCATGTCCAATTCTTCAGCTGGCAAATGCATGCTCTTAGAGAGCGTGCCCAAATCTCCACCTTCTTTGCTCAAGTCTTGAGCCGGCATGTCAATATCACGTGTTGTTATGCCCATGTGCAAAGACAGCGTGCCCATAACCTCCCGTGTTGGGGCTCAACCTAAAATGAAGTCCATCATCTGGGTCATCAAAGAAACCACGACATCACGACCAGCATATGACTGGAAAATTTGAGCAATTTCAACTCATGCACACAAACATAACGACAAGGTCATGCATGAAAATTTTGGAACAAAAAAGTACAAGTCACCCCTCACAATGTACCTCGGATCCAAGGGCCTCCTACATGACTTTCAAGTAATTTTTAAACTTCAACTTGCAGAGTGCAACTTGGGCAATTTCACCTCATGCAAGCAAGCATCATCATGTGAACATGCATACATCTTGAAGAATGAAAAAATACCATTGACCCCTTGTGAGCCGCTAAAACGGCTCACGGTGACGAATGGATCACACAACGTACGCGTTGAGGTTAATAAGTAGTAAAAATGGGTTAACCAATTGGATTAGCCCATGATTTTTGACCAAAATGGCCAATTGGCCTTTTTCATCCACTAATTCTTAATTTGGGAGCCACATTATGGCAACCAAGATTTTTATATGGTTAACCAAAAAATAAATAGAAAGAAAAAATAAATAATTAAAAGGCTAAAAAAATAAAAAGGATAGAAAAGTTAAAAGAGAAGGGGATGGAGAAGAAATTACCTCCTGTCGATTCGGAGACCGCAAAGTAGTCTTGATAATTTAACCACGATTAGAATATGCGTAGATGGAAGGAAAAAAATAAAGAATGATGGTGAGGAGGAAGAAAAAAGAATGATGCTTTAAAAGCCCATTAAAAATTAATCTAGAGGGGTCAAAATGGCTTCGGCCAAACCCCCACCAATCACTAATTAAATTAGACATAACCCCATGCAAGGGGAATTCAAGTTAGGTGAGGTAGGTAGATTTAGCACCCTTGAATTAGTTAGAGGGGCTCACTTATTGTTGATCATGCGCACATCATGTGGCATAAGGTTAAAATATTAGTAAAAGTATTCCTAGGTTAATAGTGACACCTCCCTAGTTATTGCAAGGGTGGCTTAGAAGGACTTGGTGGATAGGTTAATGTTTTTTTAAAGGTGCCATTAGTAATGGCAGCCAAGATGGCGGCTAAAGCATGCCAAAAAATTCAGGGAAACGACCTTGGAGAACGCAAGGGGAGCAAGTGGCCCTGGAGTTACCCCCACGAGGGAAGCTCATTTGCAAGAGATTAGGGGAATGTAGGTCGTCTGGACTGGAGACACTAAGAGACTGAGCCGGAAGCCCCGGCCAAGAGGGAATTTTTTCGTGTGAGAAGACGAATTGAGGGACTAGAAGCCAACGAGTGTAGGAGAGCTGAGTTAGGTCAGGAAGGCGATCACAAACAACACAAGAGGAAGGCGATCACGAACAACACAAGAGGAAGGCGATCACTAACAACACAAGACGAAGGCAATCAAGAACAACACAAGAGAAAGGTGATCACGAACAGCACAAGAGGAAGGCGATCACGAACATCACAAGAGGAAGGCGATTACGAACATCACGAGAGGAAGGCAATCACGAACAACACAAGAGGAAGGCAATCATGAACAACACAAGAGGAAGGCGATGACGAACAACAGAAGAAGAAGGCGATCACGAACAACACAAGAGGAAGGCGATCACGAACAATACAAGAGGAAGGCGATCACGAACGGCACAAGAGGAAGGCAATCACGAACAACACCAGAAGAAGGCGATCACGAACAACACAAGAGGAAGGCGATCACGGACAGCACAAGATGAAGGCGATCACGAACGGCACAAGATCAAGGTCACCAACAAAGGGCAGAGGGTGAATTGACTTGGATCAGGGAGCTTTCATCCCTTTCTCGAACTTGTTTACTATCCTCCTTGTTGCATGCAATAGGAAGTAACCTTAATTTTACTCTCCTCCACAATCGTGCGGAAGCGCTGCTCAAATTAAATTAGAATTAGGGTTTCATAAAAGACCAATTTTAAATAAATAGGAGTAAGTTAATGCAACTGTGAAAGTATGTGTGCCAATGTGCATGAGTAAGGCTGTTGGATGTGAAGTCCATGAAGTATGTATGCAATTGTATGGTGCATGACTTAAGTATATGTATGTGTTGAGTATTGCATTGCTGGTCGCATGGCTGTGAGTCCAGGTATAATTCGGTTGGTTAATTGAATGATGCCATTGTGTTAAGCACAAAAAACTAGAGAGGGCTACAGAAGAAAACATAAAAAACGAAGTTGTAACCAAGGACATAAAGGGAACATAAGTTTTGGAACCAAGAAAAGTGTCTGTCTGCTGTCCACTGCTGTCAGGGTCGTACCTTGGTCTAAATCTGGTCCAAAAGGGTTTAATCAAGTTCACAAGGACGAGTTGAACCCATTTAAGCCAAAAAAACGTTGAAAACGGAGCCATAGGCCAAAAGTTACGCATGTTTAAAGTTGGGACATGAATTAAGGCTGAATTCAGTCATAACAACACCAATTGCTCACCAAAATCCCAAGTAGCCACAACATAAGTCACTATGCCTTGTATGTGGTGTGTATGGTTGGTCTCAATGGTGGTTGTACGAGGGGTTATGGTCTTGTGTTCAAGATAGGCCATCCGCTAGGAGGGGGGTTTATTTGGCTTACGCCCATCCAGGTGTGCGTCGGATCCAAGGACCTCTCACAGGGGTCTCAAGTGTTTCACAAATAGTTGTATTTAGAGTGAAAACCGGGTAACTTCAGCTCAAGCAAACCATAATCACATCAAGAGTGACCACTCAATGGTGTTGCATTTTAGGGCAATTCATTACACATGGTCACATTTGTATAATATCAAGAGCATACAATACCACGAGCTTGCAATGTTCACAATAAAGGACATGTACAAGGTGTTGCTTTTACAGGGTGCTCAACAAGGATTACGCGGTTTGTTGCGCAAGCACGGCCGTAGAAGATACAATTGAAGCCCAATTTAATGCCCAAAATCAATTCACACAAGCAGGCATTTGAAAATAAAAAGTATCATGGATCCCTCCACTTGTGCCTCGGATCCGAAGGCCTTTCACAGGAGTCTCATGTATCTTTAAAATATCAACTTCCAAAGTGCAACTTAGTCAACCTCAGCTCATGCAAATCATAATCACGATAATAGTGACCACACAATGGTGATGCATTCTAGAGCCACTCCTCACACAAGGTGCCCATTCGAATTATATCAAGAGCTTACAATACTATTAACAAGCAACGTTCACATCAAAGGACAGCCACAAGGTGTTGCATTCACAAGTTGCTCAATGAGGAACACGGAGTGTATGGGCAAGCACGACTGCAGTATTTTCAACTTAAGCCGGACCTAATGTATAAAATCATTGCACACATGCATGGAGAATGGAGAATGAAGAATGAAAAAGAACCATTGACTCCTCCAGGTGTGCTTTGGATTCAAGAGCCTTTCAAAGGGATTTCAAGTGTTTTGAAAATATCAACTTTTAAAGTGAAACTCGAGAAACTCGACAAACCATGATCACGACGTCAACATGCATGGATTTCAAAAGTTGAAAAGGTACAAGTGACTTCTCTAGGTGTGCCTTGGATTTGAGGGCCTCTCACAGGGGTCTCAAGTCTTTCACAAATAGCTGCATTCAAAATAAAAATTGGGCAACTTCAGCTCAAGCAAACCACAATTACGACAAAAGTGACCACTTAATAGTGCAGCATTCTAGGGCGGTTCATTATACATGGTCACATTTGTATAATATCAAGAGCGTACAATACCATGAGCTTGCAAAGTTGACAATAAAGGACATGCACTTAATGTTGCGTTCACAGGCTGCTCAACGAGGATCACAGCGTTAATGGGCAAGCACGGCTGTAGAACATACAACTTGAGCTCGATTAAATGCCTTAAATCAATTCACAGAAGCATGCATTCTAAAGAATGAAAAGTACCATTGACCCCTCCAAGTGTGCCTCGGATCCGAGGGCCTCTCAAATGGGTCTCAAATTTTTAATAAATATGAATTTATAGAGTGCAAGTTGGGAAACTTCAGTACATGCAAACCATAACCACGACAACAGTAACCACACCTCGCTGTTGTATTCATGGTCCGTGCACGTACTGTCGGACCCTACTTTTCACCTTGGTAGCTATTTAAATTAGAGGGAGTGTTAGGAAGATGTAGTTTTGGTAGTTTGAGTAGTTAGTCTTTGTATATATTTCATTTGTATTAAAAGTATTGTAGTGCCTAGACAACTAAAATCTTAACCGATAAAAGTGCTAAGGAGGGAATCTGGATATGAGGCACTAGAATCGGATTCAAAGGATATATTTGGAACCGGAAGAAGGTAATGATCACCAGTAATGATGAATAGTGAGTCGGGGCCACTGATCATGTTTTGTGTAAGTGGCTGGATTCCCCACTGCCTTGTGGCTTAAAGTGGCTAGACACCCACTTTCTCTAATCCGCTAATTGGTGGACGATTGTTGTTGCCGGACCCACACCCTCACAACATCCGGATGGCCATCCGGACACGGTCACACAAAGGTAAATCCGGACTACAACAACATTCCGGTCGGTACTACAGTGGTTCTACTGAGTGAGTTGGACAGCTTGCAAGTGAATCTCCTTCTAAACATATACATCAGGTTTTTTTTCCTATCGTAGGGGGAGATTCCGGCCTCAACCGGAATCCGGGTTCATACGGATATTCCGTGCCCTAGAGACTACCAAGCACACCTCTGCAATATGTCTCTTCCCCTCGCGGCTCCGGACCCTGAAGAATGCCAAAGCTCTCTCCATCCCCTTCTCCAACTCTTCCGGGTGATCTTTCAATGCAAGTCCCAACCGGTTACTCCAAATACAAACACTTTAACACTCAACACATGAGAACTTAATCACCATACTCCAACCACAATGGATCTGTTCCTCACAAGAAAAACACTCAATCACCACAGGTTTAAAATAACAAAATAGTGATAGATGGAAAATGTTCTTAGCGAGAGAAACAAGATGATGAGTTCCCTAGAACTCATCTATTAAGTACAAACTAAATTCCATAATCTAGAATCTACCTTATCCACGAGAAATCCAAAAATCCTATCCTAACAAAAAAAGGCATTATCCCTGAATATCCGGAAATCAGATCTCAGATCCAAAAATTATGGATCTCAAATCCGGATTTCCCGCTCCTAGCCAGTAAGATAGTTTATAGAATTGTTTAACCTAAGGTTTGGCACCCGGGTATAATCTTGAGCCCCATTGTTTAATTGCTACAAAACCTAAGTAATTAACAATTCCTAACTTCAACTCTAAACCTAGGCTATGGAGTCTTCTCATTCCGGCTGCTCCTACGCCTAGGGGATTCTTCCACAGCGCCGGTCGCTTTGTCGTTTTTTTCCAGAGTTGATTCCAATACCTGGTTCTTGTTTCTGGAAGCTGGGGTTGCTGGCTCTGGGTCGTCAGGGGAGGGCACCACCTACATTGCCTTCTATGCCGTGCCGGCTGTGTTTCCCACCACATCCTTGATACTAGAAGTCTCCTCCGGATGACCCCTGGATAATGGAGAAGTTGTCTTCCGGATGGTGGAGGAAGGGGAGAAAGAACAAAGCCGGAAAATCGGGGAAGTCCTTGGAAAAAGCGTTGTCGGAAGCGTGTTTTTCCAAGACTTGATGGTCTCCGGGCTGGGCAGAGGAACCTTCTTCTAGCGCATCGGGTGTACTAAGGATCTCGTACTCCTGCCGCTTACCCATATCCTTTTCGGAAACCTCCGGTGCTTTGCTTAACGGTCCGGCTACATCCACTGATGAGTCTAGGTCGATGGGTGAGTTCAGCGCCACAGATTCCTCCCACACCATTATATTGGCCGCGTTGTTGGCCAAAAGCTGCATCTACCCCCATGTCGTCTCCATCTTCCGTCCGTGATCCATAAGAAACCAGATGATATGCCCGCGGTTCACCTTCTCTTCTTTCTCCAAGCGTTTGTTGAAGAGGAGGCTCCGATTGACGGACGAAGCTATCTTGCGTGCGGTGAGACGTGAGCGGTGAGCGGTGAGGCATGAGCGGTGAGCGGTGAGACGTGAGCGGTGAGACGTGAGCGATGAGTGGTGAGCGGTGAGGAAAAATTTGGTGAAAAGTTTTTGAAAAGTGTCTTTTTTTTACTATATGAAGGTAACTTATTTACTAAACAAAAGTAATTTTATTACTATACGAAAGAAATTAGACTACTGAAACTGAAAATTATGCTAACAAAGAGAATATGAAATAAGGACTTTTAGACGGCTTCAGGGTCGTGAATTGAGCACTAGAATATCATGTAAAAGACCGTGGAGTTGAAACAGGGTTTAGGGTCCTTCAAGAAGTGTTTCAGGTCCAAATTTGTACGACGGTCCGAGACGACCATAAACTACCCGGGGGATATTGTCGGATACGAAGAAGTATGAGGTCTTAGGTTCAAAACCTGGCTGTAAACTCATCTACTTTACGAGATAGCAGAAAGTAGGCATTGCACCAGGAAGTCCGACCCGGGGAAAAAAAAAAAAAAAAAGGAAAAAAAAAAAAAAAAGGAAAAAAAAAAAAAAAAGGAAAAAAAAAAAAAAAAAGGAAAAAAAAAAAAAAAAAGGAAAAAAAAAAACAGAAGGATAAAACAAGAAGGCAAACCCCGAATAGGTCATATAGTTGCAAATCCCACGGTGGCCCTGGAGTCTCACCGTCCCATATATATATTAGAAAATCAGTACAAGGGTGACTTCGTGAAATCAAACACTAGGTGCAGCCCTCTTTCTGAAGCAGAACTTCGAGAACACGCTTTATCTCGTTGAAGCTTAAACTAGGGGCGTGCATATAGACATCAACTTCTGGATCAAGCTCACAAACAATGGTAAAGATATAGTATAGATGTTTGCAGTAACACCACTGAGGACGTCTTCCAAGTGACTTGCTAGACATCTCCTTGAAAGACAGGCAGTCACAACTGGGAAACTGACTGATAGAGATCATGTAGTTTGACACCTTAGTTATGGATTTCGACTCGAACGAGAGAATGCAACCAAAGGCGGGGTCAGGGAGCATAAGAAGGTTACTGATTTTTCCAAGAACCGAAAGCGCCGATGCGCAGATGTTCCGATGTTTGGTGGTTGGGGCCTTCGGATTCCGGCGGACGTTCTTGCCAAATCTCCGCTTCGGATGCTCATCTGAGTTTGCCGGAGTTGCAATAGATTTCAAGTCATACACTGCACCATCTTGAGAGAACAACTTTCGAGGAGAGAGCATTACGCGCTCCGCGAGTTGAAAACCTGCATTTCCAAGACGTAGAATCTCGACCTTCGACAGAGACGTGCCAGATTTCACCGGCCAAACGTCGGGAACCGCTGGCTTAGAAATAACCCAATCCCTCTTCGACCCCATCACACAGCGATGGATGTCATCGTTGTAAAAGAAAAACTGCATCCTCTCAAGCCTTGTCTTCTTATAGTTCTTCATCATGCCACTGTAGGTGGGTGCGGCAGTACTCTTGTTGTTCTGCACAATTTGAGCAATACACTTCTTCTTCGTACCAGCCTGTTGTGCAAAGCAGGCTTTCGCTGATGTCCCAGGCAGCCTTGCAATATGCCATTTGCTTTCGTCACAGACCGTCTCCAAAACACCAACAATATGCTTTACCCCTGTTGAAGTTCCTGTTTGAGGAAGAGTGGTGAGGTTGGCTGGAGCGTTCCCCGCTGGAGTACACACACACTCGTCAGAAGTAAGGTCCACGGTAATTCGAGATGACGCCCTTGTCGTGACCCTGGGACGTGAAACGCTGATTTTGTCGGGACGATGAGAATCGAACTCTGATCCTGGAGGAAGGTCAGGCTTCCGTTTTAGGGACAGGAAGACTTCCTCTCCTTCCAAATGGGGGGGGCGAGTGCAAAACTTTGCAGCTCCAGGCATACTGCAGAAAGCCTCATGAAGTGCTTTGGAGTTCCCCGAACGGTGAGCAATCCGTTGAGCTGCACGAAGTCGAAGCTCTTCCTTCCCAGGCCCTTGCCCTCCTCGCTCTCCTTTCGAGAATTGATAGCAAGCGACAACTTGGATGAATGCACGAACCATGTCATCAACAGTGGCAACGTATAAATCATTACCACGCTTTCCAGATTGCTGCAACCACTTATTGTGGACAGTCTCCGCTAAATTGCAAGATGGCATTTCAGCCAATTCAGAATCTGTAAGTCCCTACAAACCTCAATCAATAGTATTTGAGTTAGAAACATGAATTACACGTATCATAAAATGAAGATACCTATCAATCAGAAAGCGCAAGGCGAAGGATACAAAGTTCAAAGTTCTTCCAAAATTCAGTGATCTTCAGGAAATGAAAAAAATATTAAGGGCTGAAGAGAAAATAGTACCACTCAGGGAAGGTGTGCCGGCAGCGGCAGACCCATTTTCAAAGCAAGAGGACACGGGCAGGCTGGTATAATACAAGTGAAACGGAAAATTGGAAGTCACGGGAAATCGGAAGTCTAAAAAAATTGCCTGATATGGCTAAATGAGACCGCCAGAAGAAGGGACAGAAGGACTCTTCAATGTAGAAATGCTCTTGCAAGTAGGTATGCCGTTGACGGCACACCCTTAACTTGTGGTACATGACTCACTAGCAAGTTGAATAGAGGGAGGGTGTGCCGCTAACGAGTCGACCAAGACTCACTAGCAAGGTCAGCAGAGCAAGGGTGTGCCGCTAACGGCATACCCTAAACCAGTGGCACAGGACGCAATAGCAAGGTCAACACAGCAAGGGTGTGCCGCTAACGGCACAAAAGATATGACTCTAAGATACAATCTGCCGGTACTTTGGTGCAAAAATAAGTGAATATTAGATTGACTGAATATCTGAATATTTGATTACGAACATTTTATCGATTAAATAAACTATGTTGCTTGAGTAAAGAAAGAACATACCGCAACCATAAATCCACCCCATTGTCGGTATCGAAAATGCCAGAAGGCTAGCCATAAATCCAGACGTACGGCACCGGCATCAGATGTTGCGCCTGACGACAACCACCACGCTTTGATCGCCAAGTACTTTGCTTCGGCATCGTCCAAACTCTTTGCATCTTTGTATAGCTTGCAAAGCTGACGATGTTGCTCTTGAAGATCGGCTCTAATGTCAGCCTTCGTATGCTTTTCAAGGGATTGAGTCCAATGAAATAGGCAAGTTCTCTCCCGATTGTCCATCGGGACTGACGCATCCCCGCTCCCGTAAACAATGCGGACCGCATTCCAGTTGGCCTGTGCGCTATCAGCCATGAATCCTTTGAAGGAAACTGTCGGACAGTCGTGTCGTGCAACAACAGCATTCAAATTCTTCCAAAACACTAGTTGAGCTTTGACGTCCTCGGATTGCATGTCACATACGGCAATCGTCATCACACGGCAGTAGATTGAGTCGTACACATGACAATCCATTGTGGTCCATCCCTTCACACGTTTCACATGGTCAAACATGATCCAGGAATCTTCAAGGTCTCCTCCAGGTTGCATTCGCTTCACAAGATCAACGCCGCTTCCAGGTCCAACTTCTGCCATCTTGAAGACGAACACCTTGTCCGAATCAGCGCCTTGCCCCGGAAATCTATTCTCCTGAACAAAAGCCCAGTTGCTTGATCCCCGAAGTCTAGTGATGCTATCCATTATACCAAAGCGTCGCAAATATCTAAAGTTTGTTACCTCGTTTCGGATACTAGGAAACGTCATTTGCTTAAATTTCTCCAGGACCGGAACTAGTTCGTCTAAGACTAGTGGCTTCTGTGAAACTCCATCTGGACATAGTAGTAGCTCACCGAGAAACTCCTTGCTTGCTTCTAAAATAATAGCAAAGTTTGTTGCAGATGGGGTCCGCACTACTTGCTCAGAGATGAGAGTCTTAAGCTTTGAAGAAGAATCTCGACAGTTGCCTATTTTTACCGGATGCTCATGTGTTCCAATATGGACACATAAACGGGACATGGTGGCCGTTCCAAGCACATAGTATATTTTGGCTTTGCAGGTTTTTAGGCAAATAGGCTGATTTCGGCAAAGTTTACAGACCACTGTCGAACCAGGAGGAGAAGACCCACCGACCCCGAAAACTGATGTGGACGTGCCCTCCCATTCGGTCTCATTAACGTTCGACGCTCTATTTTTCCGCTCTAAGTATTCGCAATGAGGATTAAGACATTGCAAATGCCCCAAACAAGAAGATGTCCTAAAGGTGAGGTTAGAATCATTGGCAATGTGAGTGGTCACGGTTCTTGTCCAACTGTGGCCGTCATGTTTCTTATCCATTCCCAAGAGCGACCCAGCCTGTGATGAAGCAATTCCCTTTCCAAGGGGTGGAAGCTCGAAGAGAACATCTCCATTAAAAGTTGCTGGAAGAAAGTCAACCTTCTCAACTCTAATAGAATCATAATCAATCTTTGTTAAAACTGATTTTGATCTGGATCTAGACCGAAGATTATGTAGACAGTCGATAGTACTGGGGGAATGAACAGGAGTAGAAACCAATGGGGGTTTGGACTTAGGAGGAAGAGAGGAGGTGCCAGCCGTTGCCTGAGGCCTTGCCGGAAGTGACGATGTTTTTTCGAACCCAAATGGACTAAACCCGAGACTGTCACTGTCGGAATCATCGCTAAGGATGTGAATCGAGTTCTCCACTGGTTCTAGTTTCACTTTCTGCATCAAAGGCGTCACCTGGGTTGCAGTGGTAGACAACTTCGGAGTTAAGGAAATCGAAGGGGAATCGTCAGGCACCTCCCTTGGTCCATTCACTCTGTACTTCCCACACCGAAGTGACCAGACTACAACGTTGAATCGATTACTAGATGACTGAGCTATCGTGTGTGTGAGCTCTCCTGTAACCTCGTCAAATTCCTCTTTCTCTACATTCAAGGACCCCTCAATGATATTGAAACGCTGGCTTAAGTGAAGAGAACTAACAGTCGCCAATCCCTCGGAATCAGTAGTGAAACAGAGCGGGACGCATGCGGTATCCCCTCGGATTACGACGGATGCCGCCTCATAATCCGCCAAAGAAGCCATTCTGTGCAATCAACAAAGTTGCAATTGAAAACAGGGTGGACGGAACAAGTGCAACTTCCTGTAGTGAATCAGAGGTGAAGCACGGCACGGTCCTATGCTCCATTCTCGTAATTAATGCACTAGTTAGATTTACGATTGATTAAATTTAAACATATCACTTGCCGTCAAGAGTGATTTCCCCTGCAACAAATTTGGTAGCGAAGATAGGTATTTATGAGTAGCAGATCTCATTGTAATAAATTGAAGTCCGGACAATTTAGGAACTATGTTTTAAGTTCGTTCCACATTACAGGATAGGAGTAGTTCGTTAAACAAAAATGATTTTTATTGAAGTCGTGATTTGGTACACTAAATATATGACAGTGGAAAACAAAATGAATAGGACGACGTTAAGAAGTATGGGGGCACTTTAATAAAGTGAATCTGGCGGTTAGATCACATTATGGTGAACTAAATGAATACGAGTTTGGCAATGCCGGCCCGATTCATTTATGCTGGCAGGAGCTCGCGCCGAAAGGTGGAGGCACAGAATATTGCACTGCACTGTTAGTTTAAGGTGTAAAGAGGGTTTGCGAGTAAGGGCATAGCTGACGTCTTTTTAAGCGAGGCAGAATATCTGAATCCATTCCAAATGGACTTACGAAAGCTATCTTTGCCGATGTGCCTCTTGCTATTATGAAAAGACGAAAGCAGAAGCTCTATTTTAGTGATCGAAAGACATTGATGAGAAGTAGAGTAGTGAGAGGTATTGCGATGGGGAAGTCCAAGGATTCCTTCGGCGAAACTTCAAAGAAATTAGAGTTTGAAGAAGTTTAGTTTAGAGATAATAGAGAGGGGACTGCTCTTAGTGTAATTCACGAGTATTATGTTGGGACCCGGCATTTGCCGGAGAATGCCAAGGAAATTGAAGAAGCAGAAATGAGTGAGTGGACCCAATTAGATCCTGAAGTGGGGGAACTGAAAGGTCGCACAGGTACTTGAGTGACTAGATTGTGTGAGCGAACATCGTGAAGGACTGGAGATTTGAGTGCTTAGTATTGACTTGAGAGGTTTGAAATAGTTGAAATTCACTGAGAGTTAGTGAAAGAAGAGAGCTTGATTTTGGATCTATCGTTTGAAGTTCTATATCTCTTTTGGTATTTCAAACCATGTCATTCGCTGAGGACGACACCTTTGTAACAAATAAACATTTCTTCGGTAACCTGGATTGATTAACCGGCGACTAACCTAATTCTTAGCTAAGCAATATGGACAATGCAATTAGATGAAAGTCGCACTCTGTTGTTGCTATCTGACTTGATTACAGCTGCTTTTGTAGGAGAGAGAGAAGAGATTAAGGTTGGAACGAGCGGGTCGTTGAAGGACGCTGGCGAAGCGGAATCGGCGGCTCTTTACACAGGTACTGTCTACAATGTTTACGACAGGACCGCATTAGGGTTGCAGTATATTTTGTGTGCGTTTGAGTAGGTCATGAATTTACAGCCGGTCCATATGTGATGTTGATATAGACTCTTGCGTTCAAGACTGCATTGGGGTTTTCTGGATTGATCTTGGCGATCCGCGTTGCGAATTTAGATGTTCCGCTGGAATCCTTGATTTGAACTGGAATCTGGTGAAGCAGAGGCGATCGGAGTGATTGTAGGCGGGGTCGGCAACTTGTCGAGGATGGACGGCGCCCAGGCGGATTCTGCAGGGCGATCAACAGGTGAGAACCGCAGGGGTTTTGTGGCAACTTAGGTCCTTAGGGTTTCACGGATATGGCAGCGAATGTGTTGATCGCAATTGTTACCAAGTACGCATGTGGGTTTATTCTTGGTGGGGCTTCGCTGTTCGACTAGCAAACTAAATAGACCCGCCGGAAGGTATACGCTGACCTAGGACTTGGAGGTGCAGGAGTGCGTGACGAAGTTGATGGTGGTGGTGGCTCCATATCGAAGATGGACTGCACCCAGTCTGATTTGGCGGCAAGATCCACAGGTAAGAAGCTTGTCAAATCTCTGTGAAGATTAGTAAATCAGAAGACTGAATATCTATATCTTCGTAGTGATAGTGAAGACGCGTGCTCGAATAGTTTGCCGTTGCCGGCACTCCATTCAATTCATGTCTTCATTAGGGGGATTTGTCGGATGGAGTGCCGCCAGCGGCAGTACTATCGCGTAGGTATAATTTAGGACACATGAAGGCTCGAGGCGGAAGTTGGGTCGAAGGAAATTTGCATGTAGATTGCTGTCAATGAGCGCACCACCATCGCAGATCAGTAAATACCAAATTCCATCAATCAGAAGTAACGATCAAGTTAGGGTAGTCCAATCCAAACACACCGACAGACTGGACTTTGAAATCTTTCCGAGGATATTTATACTAATCACAGAGTTCTGAACGTCCTCATTAGATGCTCATGTTTCAATGAATTTTTCACTACTCTGTTGTTTGATTCCGCAATATGTGGATTTACAGTATTTGCCCAGGATTTGTGGTTCTTCAATGAAACTCTCCTGTAAGTCTCAGTGAATCGGATCTCTAAACCAACGACCTAAAATTTGGACAATTTCATTCTCTTTGCCATTTTGTTTGTTTCATTCTCTTTGCCATGTCTTGCTGATTCCTGCTATACTTGAAAGGATTTTGATGTCAAATTCCCTATTTTCCACTTCAATTTAATTTCTCTCCAGCAAGTCATCTAATATTCTTTGTTGGTGCATTGCAGAGATTCAAAGCCAGTCCGAGACAGAATTAGACACTCACAACTCTTTGAACTCAGCTATGCACCAATCAGGTAAACTGCTGAAATTATCATTTGACTTGTAATTTGACCACTAACATCAATGTATGGACAGGGAATTCTCCCTCGGAGAGGTTGAATGAAGATGGTGCAGATAGTGAGGGGGTTGAGGTCTCAAGGTCGGAGAGAAGATCAGCTGAACCACTCTCTGCCGCGGAGCTGGAGAAACAAATGGATGATCTTGTTCTTCAAGAGATAGTCAACACCACGGCGCTGCTTGATGGACTCCGATTTCAGCCGAAGGAGAAATCTAAGCTTGACATTCCCTTATGCAGGATGATTGGGCTGCCAATCGTTTGGCCATACTTGAAGAATGATGTCCAGGGCCTAGGATCTCACTTTCTGAAGAACGGGTACATGGAAGGCTCTGGTGTTTTTTATGTGGCGAAAGAGAACCATGAGGGAAAGTCGATCGATGTCTGAGAGGATATCATTAAGAGTTGGAGTCCAGCCTGGACTGAAGCGAACGAGGCGTTCGAGCGGAAACTGAATTTGGATCCTGACTTAAGAGTATTTTCAAGGAAGATGTTTCATGTATGGGATGGAAATCACCGGCTCCAGGCATGGTTGCCGATCATCAACCGAGATCATGGGGATGATCGACGTTGGCATTGTGCGGTGGAGTCTATTGTGCTGAATGTGAATGGATACGTTCCAGTCCTCTTATCCGCGCTTCATCAAGTCAACTGGTGAGGATTTCTACTGCTTCAGCTGTAAACGCTATTGAATTTTATTGACGGTTTTGTAATTTCCATTGATCTTTTTCTTTAGGCGTAACCAGAAGTCGTTCGTTACGACGAATCTTGTCCACAAGCTATACCGCATTCAAGGGATGGCGGGGCAGCCACTCAATTACTTCGAAAGACTTGTTTCAAAAGCCAAAATCATGGCCGCTGAAGCGAAGCAAAATTCAGTCAAGCGAACGTGATATACGTTGACACTGAAATCCTTAAACAGTGTCTTGTACCAGGTTAGTCTTCAGATCTATTTGCCTCTGCTATATATCAATCTATGACAACTGATTGAATTTGATATATGAAATCGGAATCTTATTGAGAGGACTGCTCTTAGTGAGCTTTACTTATCCTTCTTTAAGACTGAAAGTGAGCTCCCAGGGATGTGCCGCTGGCGGCACACCCTCTGTGAATAGAGCTGCTCATTCGAAGCTCTACTCATAGAGGGTGTGCCGCCAGCGGCACACCCCCGGGAGCCCACTCCAATGATCCCTCATTTGGACCGGGAGTGGGCTCTCAGGGGTGTGCCGCTGGCAGCACACCCTCTGTGAGTAGAGCTTCGAATGAGCAGCTCTACTCACAGAGGGTGTGCCGCCAGCGGCACACCCCCGGGAGCCCACTCCAATGATCCCTTATTTGGACCGGGAGTGGGCTCTCAGGCGTGTGCCGCTGGCGGCTCACCCTCTGTGAGTAGAGCTTCAAATGAGCAGCTCTACTCACAGAGGGTGTGCCGCCAGCGGCACACCCCCGGGGGCCCACTCCAATGATCCCTTATTTGGACCGGGAGTGGGCTCTCAGGGGTGTGCCGCTGGCGGCACACCCTCTCTGAGTAGAGCTTCAAATGAGCAGCTCTACTCACAGAGGGTGTGCCGCTGGCGGCACACGTCTGAGAGCTGAATCCACAAATCCTTTTTTAGGATGTGGATTCAGCTCCCAGAGGTGTGCCGCCAGCGGCACACCCTTTTGATCTTATTTGATCACCCTTTGGATCACCCCTTGGATCACCTTGAACCCCAACCTGCTCTCAAAACGGGGACCCATTCGTTTATTCACATCCAATCTCTTGGTGGTTTGGAGATGTCCTGGATTAGATCTTACCCACTACGTGTCCGTAGTATTAGAGCTAGTATCCGGATTATGCACTATAGGATCGTTTACAGATTATGCACTATAGAACGTCTTGTGTCCGTATCTGTTTTGACTCATTCAATTGACTTTCAAATTCGTCACAGCAAGAGATTGGTGAAGCTGCTTCTGTGGCGCAACGGAAGTTTTCGGAGAGGTTTCCTGATCCCAAGGAATGGACCTCAACGAATGCGCAGAATTTTGTCAGAAAGTCTGTAGAGAAGATGAAGTTGTCAATACTCTCAGAGCTTCGGAAGCAGCTTCCAATCGCTGATCCCAAGCACACCCCAGCGTTTCTCAGTCAGGTGAAACTCCATTACGAAGCTCATGATGACGACGCTGAGATGATCCAAGAGAAGCTCAGCATGCTCGCAACCTCTGCAATGGATCCGTCAATGAAGGTTAAATGGCTACAGCGTTGGAACAGGGATGGTAATCTCAGAGAATCTGTTAGGTTTCCGAAGTCAAAGTTTCCTGACAGTGACTTCCCAGAGTGGCTTCACCGCGCTACTTGGTGGGCTCAGGTAATTTCAGTGTGAATTTCTTAAACTTCCTAACTAAATAGTTCCAATTATGATTCTAATTTGTTTCATTTCTTGGCAGTTGTCTTATGAAGCAGAGAAGCTTTTGGAAGGCTCTCTGTTGGATATTGGCGTTGATGTTAATTACGACCCCGATGGTGGAGAGCCAATCACAAGGATTGCCGACTACATTGAGGAGATGCGCATTCAACTGTGGGAGACCGCCTTTTTTCGTGAGTTTAATGTGGACAAAGGCGTGCACAAGAACTATGAATCATCGGATCAGTGCGGTTTCCTCTCTGCGTTGCGACGTACCATATTCAGGTACTTTAAGTTCATTTTGATGCCGGCCAGAGTTGTTACCCGCAACCCTCCCTTCTTTGCATCGTACCTTGATCCCAAGAGCACATCCACCATGTTATCTCAGGGAATCAAGAAGGATTGGGGACCACAGCACTGGGAGCGTTGCGGTTGGTATCTCGACTGCCCCGTTCAGAAACCTCCTCACTTCGACATCTCACTGCGTGATGGCCTTCAGCCCGAGCTGATTGGAGTGGAGTCCAGTGTGGATGGGGCTGCCGTGGCTACCAAAGCTAAGGGTAAGCGCAAAGCTGCCTTGAAGAAGGCCCGGGGATCATCGTCTCAAGACCCTGATGTTGAGGTCCTTGTTCCACCATCAGTCACCACGGCCACCACAATTCCTGCTGCGGGTGAGAACTTTCAAGATGATCATCCGTCTCCCGATGTACCTGACTCCCCCCCGCGTCAGCCGGCCACTGTGGTGAAACGGAAGGCGTTTCATGACGCCTTCTCTCCACCAAGCACGTCAGCTCCAAAGATGGGTATCAAAGTTGAGCTTTCGACTCTGCAGGAAATGATGAATGGTGGGAAGGACCATCCCTGCATGATTCGAATGAACGAATTCATGCTTAAGGTGAGTGTTCTCTATCTTCTCTCCCACACTCTACTATGCTTCATGTTTTGTTACTTCTTTTGGTTTTATATTGGATCTTCATGGAGTGCCGTTGGCCACGTTGGAATTCGGTTCGTCGGTGTCTTCATTCCTTACTCAGTATTATTTTAGTCACAGACCTCAGAATAGGTATTTGGTAAGCTTTTGCCAATGAATGAATTCATTTGTTTTTGCTCTCTCATTACTGAAATTCTATTCATGATTTCTTCTTGCAGGTGTTACCTCCGACATCGAACCAGGCACGAAGCGGAACATGTCCCCACCAAGGTTTTGATCTCGTTCTCGGAGACATCCCAGAGGGGTTGCGGGTTCCATCAATTTCGCGAGACACAGTGGACATCCCACCATGGAATGTGTATTCGGAGCAAGTTGTTGAGGCCCTCTTTGAGTTCGCTGAGTCGTTCCTTCATGAGCAAGGCTGCATTCTCGTTATCATTCGAGAGTCTGTGCAGCTCCGCACCGACGTGAGGTCATACGCTGCTGCATACGATTTCAAGCTACTCCGTGATTGGTGGGGTGTTAACGAATTACCATTGGCGTTGCCCACTGATCCAAGCAAGAAGGTTTGTCGAAATTTATCATTGCCTGAATCCGAATTCTTGTTTGTTTCACGTACTAACGATATTCTGTAATTTCATATTTTTTTCAGACACACCGTTTTCGGATCCTTCTCTACGTGAGAATTGCATTACCATTGGAGTCCTTCACTTTCATTGTGAATAATGAGCTTTCAAAGACAGGTTGGGGAGTCGAAGAGACGGACGTCCTTCTCAATCACAACGACTTCAGTTCCCAGTCTATGCGAGGTGCTGTTCCATGGAGGGCTGGAAGAGAGAAAGGCGTTATTTTTTTTCAGATGCTTTTCGAGGCTCTTACGAAGCCGGGTGGTGCGATTTTTGATGCATTTGCTTCTACAGGTATCTCATCATCTATCATCTTGTGATTTTCATGTTTATCGTTCATTCCCACATTTGTTTATCACAGAATCCCTATGAACAGTTCTAAGCATTAAAACTTCTCTTCTAGGGAACTCCCTTCGTGCGTGTCGCGCTGCAGGTCGGCATTTCGTTGGCTTCGAATCCGATAAGCTGGTTTTTGAGGCGTTGTTGAAGCCTCTTTTCATGCCCAAGCCGCCACGATCTAGTTCCGCTATTCCGGCCACCGTGGACCTCACCATTGATGAAGATCCCCCAATCCGGAAGATCACAAAGAGAAATCGATTGAGTAAGTAAGTCTTGTTTTGTATTCAACTTCTCTTGATTTTGCATTCAGTTTTATTTATTTGATGTCGTTTATTGGTTTCAGTTTGATGTCGTTGGCTGCTTCACCGGATCGTGATTTCTTCCTCCCATCGTATGCCGGCCAAGCTGCAAACGAGATGGCAGACCTGCTTTCTCCATCATCAGCTTCAACTTCCACTAGTTCTCGTTTTCCATCTAATGACTTTCTTGATCTTGAGGCTTTAGAGGACTCAGACAATGGCCTCTCATCGTCGACTAGTATTTGAAACTCATTATCCTAGATGCTTTACGTGCGACCCGTATTTCATCGCAACAATTTTATTGGTGACACGGCTTTCCAAGCATTTTCTCTTAATCGTTATCTCTGTTCTTTGTATTCTTCGCTTCTCTTCTTTCGTTGTGGTTTTCTCCCATTCCACTACAATATTCTTCCCACAAAAACTCTTCCTTCAGTCTGGTGAACAATTCTATTACGGTTGTATTCTCTTTTCTTGAACTTTCTGCTTCACTTTAAATCTTTGCCAAATCCACCGCCACAGCTTCAACTCACTGTATTATTATCCTTTCAATTCCAAACATCACAAGAATTTAAAGAATATTTTATTACATTTTCTGCTCTACCGAGAACCCCTAAATTCGTTCCCGTTCTTTTTTCGAACGAAATATTACTAATTTCCCTTCTCTAGTCTGATACTCTACCCACTAGGGACCTTTACTTTCACTACGATACCCTGTACTTTTAACGGATATTATAGGGGTTTCGCCGGGTGTCGTCGTTTACTCTAGTTTCTAGACTAGTTTTATTAACCTTCCACAATAGACAGCGTCTGCAGATATAGGGTTTCCTCTGACCTCTTCTTCTTGAGTCCTAACATATAAATTATTAACTTTCTCATAATGATATCAAAATCATTACTATATTATAGAATTTGAAGTTCCTTCCATTTTACTATTAGTAACATTTTTGAAGTGGATGCACTTTAAAAAGTTACCCCTCAACGCTCACCGCTCACGTCTCACCGCTCACCGCTCACCGCTCACCGCTCACAAGATAGCATTCCCCCTCCGATTGACCATGTCAACCGAAAAACTCAGCGCCTCCTAGACCTCCACGAGTGCTTGAGCTGATGCAATGGCCCTGTCTTTTGCCTCCTTCCGGGCTGCTCGTGCCTTCGTCACTACTGCTTCCGCCATCGCCAACTCTTGCTCCAGTTTTGCTCGGGATTCAACCAAAGGAGCCTGCTGCTCCTCCAACACAATCAACCGGGCCATGACGTAACGGAGGTCCTTCAATTGGGGCATAACCTCCAATACCTGATCCACCTTGAGCTTGTTCATGATCTTGAACATCATCTCCAAGCTGTCCGAGATGAACTCGTTGAGCAACGAGGTCCTCCAGGCTATGTGCTGAAGCCTGAAGCAACTCCATAATGTCCTCTGCCAATTTTCTGCAGAGTTCCGGAGGCTCGGCATTCGGTACTCGTGGCGGTCGTCGGAATGGGCGTGCTGCCAGATCTATGGAGGTCGTGTCCATCTGGGTTGGTGGCGATAGCGTCGGATCCACCTCCAGCTGCAGCGATCGGCTTTGCTTCCGGGTTTGAAGGGTTTCGACCGAAGGCAGCTCCACAGCTTCAGTCTCATCTTCAGAGTCGGTTTCCAATCCACCATACTTCTGAATGTTCAGAAGTTCTTCATAATTGTCTTGCTCTACTAGTTTCAGCAACTCGCGCTTGACGTAGGCATGGGTCAGGTAAGACGAAAGCGGCGATCCGATTTTCCTCGTTCAATAGAGGCCCTTAACTAATCTCCCCACTAGGTCTTGCATCAGCAACGCCCAATCGACGGTAATCTTCCCCCATATGGCACCCAAGAAAATGCTTGCCAACTTGAACACCAACCGCTTGGGCTTCTCCAGATGGAAGATTGGGTTTAGAAACCCTACGACTATCCGTGCCTAGGGGCAAGTAAGGTCGCTCGTTGTAAACTCGTCTTTTGGGTCAAAGTGACGGTTGAACTCCCCATCAACAAATTCGTCGTTCTTCTCCGGCACCTTCACTTCTCCGTCCTAGAAGCCATACGTGCGCTTCCCCTCCGCTATTGTCCATCTCTCCGGGTGAGCTCGGAGACTTCCGTTGTACTGGTTGTTCGGCGCTTTGATCAGCTCTGTTACCAGACCTTCCTCCTTTGTGCCCCATGCCACCTCTATGAGTCCAGAGCAATCTATCTTGGCGAGGTAGTGGTACAAGGTGTGCACGTCGTTTGTCGTCGGTAGGATACTCCAGAGTCACCCTCACGATCGGTGGCCCTCCGACCGGGGAAGGTGAAGAATTGTTCTTCACCTTCCCCGGTCTTGTGGCTCGCTCTCCTCAAGCCATGGCAATCCCTCAACCTTTCTTCTCTGTGGTCACACTTGCACGCACTAACCTCACAAAAGCACTCGTACTTCGAAATGCTACCGGATGCTAAAAAACAAACGGAAATTAGGAGGAGCAGAAAACAAAAGAGAGAAAGAAAGAGCAGAAACGACAACCGTGAAGAGTTCCTGTTTTTTACCCTATTTATAATAGGCACGACGTATGGTATCCCATAACGGCTCTGGTGCCGCTTCCAAAACCCCATGATGACGTTTCCGGTTTCCGAATATCTTTCGGAATACTCCGGACATATTCCGGCTATCCAAACGTCTGGTTACTAGAAAGTTGCTAAAGACAACGACGTTTAATGATGCTATTTTAGCACAGAATCCATATTTCTTATTCCCTACCTAGTTGTACTAGTTTGCGCCGTTCTTATCACTAATTTTTTTCAATTTTTCTTTAATTACCGGATTTTGAAGATTACATCCGGAACCTTATGGGAACAAATTTCCACAGGAGAGGCCCTCGACGCCACGTCCCGTGACATCTTGTCGTATCCCCATCTTCTATGAATGACACTTCATCAGGGAAATCAACCTTGTCATATAAGGTTTGTCAATCTCCGCCAATTTGTTTGGCCCTTGTGACGCGCAAATTTATTATGTGACGTCTGTCAATCATGAACGCACCTGACTGGCGATTCATCTCGGATATCACCATCATCCAATCTTGAAAGGGATTGACAAAACCGCAATGGACGTGATGCATGATTGCGTTGCCAAGGAAGTCCAGCGGACACCGAAAACTACTAATTTTGCAATCATCCTGGTTGCGTGCAAGAATTACCTTTCAGATTATTCATTCGTCCCAGGTTTGGATCTTCAAACCTTGAGGGAGCATCCATGGATGTTGTCCTAGATCAGTTCGAGATTCTATCCTTCCAAATATACGGAACTTAGGGTCGACATGCAAGCCCTTCTACACTGGAGGGAAGGGGGTAATGGACAACATCATGGAGGTAAAGGAGTTGTTGAAGTTTGTCCTCATTCACAAGAACAAGTTCCCAGGAGAATCCAAAGGTATAGTTTTTGTTTTAAAATGTCTGTCAATCGGACTGGTAGTGTTGGACTCCTCTCCTCAAAGACTAGACTACCATGGCATGCCATATGTATGACAGTAAGTTTTGTAGAGTGATGACAATCGCCATGTGCGATATGCAATCAGAGGATGCCCAAGTCCAACAATTGTTTTGAGAGAACCTCAACGATACCATGATGAAGCACGGAGTCGAGGACACAAACTTCAAAGGATTCATGGTTGACAGTGTCGGCGCAAATTGGCATGTTGTTCAGCAAGTGTATGGCAGCGGCAAGAAGAATGTCCCCATAGAATACCGAGAATGGACATGTTTGATTCATTGGACAAAGTGCCTTCAATGAACAACCACCAAGAGCATTCTCCCTGCCTTCCAAGATCAAGACATTGTTCTTTGCAAAATATGGAAGAACTCTAAATCACAAGAGGAGACTAAAGCACAATACAACGTCATTTGAGAGTGGTGGATGTCATCTTGAGCTACTACCAAGAGCGGACGTTGTGTCCTAGAAGATTGGAAGGCTTTTTGACACTTTCAATATTGACAATAGGGTGGCGCAATGCAGCTTGTAAGTTCTCTCCATGCCTCATATAATTTATCTTGTTTGTTAGAATGTCACATGTGAACCCACTAATGAGAGTGGGTGTCTCTTATCAGGACCTCACACTTAACGAGCGAGCTAGCATGTCATCCTGCAACCTTGTAGAGACAGTCCACAACTGTTAGCTCCAACAATCCAAAAATACCATAACATGTTTATATGCGGCTATAGTGGATGACCTCATCCAGGCTTTCATGCAAATCACTTTGTATCAAGCATGGCAAAAGGGGGAAAATCTAGGAAAGGTCCAGACAAAGGTATGTTTCGTTTAAGATCTGCCCAACATTTTGGTGATCCAAAACTCATAGCGGAAGCTTTCAAGATTTTCCTAGGGGTGGAGGTTCTTTTCACAAAGACGGGCGGGCTTGAAGGGGCAGGTATTCTTGGATCAACCAAATGCAAGCTTGACATGCCACCACTTCCAGCCACGACTCTCATAGGTCCTATATGGTGAATTACTCAATTCCACGGGATGGCACAAGGGTGACTCAAGCGTGGATCAAAGAGGCCCTAAATGGACAAGACTTCCGAGTCCGACACACAACATCAGTGTTGGAATCCGACTATGATCCATCAAAGTGGCACATTGCCCGCCACTCGAAGACCTCTCATCAAAAATGTTATGCATTACAGGCTGACACTAGTGAGAAGTGTGACGCTAGTGTTAGGCGTAGAGCCATGGTACACCAGCCCCAACATATGTTGGTAGGAAGAAGGAAGTCAGATCACCTCGGAGTATTTTTGGAATACTTCCATTGAGTTTTGGTTCTCATGATATTGGCCAGTGCGTGAAGGGCTCAAAGAAACCACTTACGGTAGATTGGCCATCAGTTCCAATGACGTGGCGAGTGAAGCTTGGCACTAATTTGACAATGCAAGAGGTTTTATTGTTGGAAGAAGCAAGTTTTCAATTAGAGCAACGTCGAGCGCTATCACCTCAAAGACAATTTGAGGTGTCTTTGAACATGCCTCTTCTGCGGTCTCACTTTTCCATTCCCGAGAATCCGGATTCATACCATAACTTCCGCAACTTCTACAAAATTTGCAGAACTCTGGATGCACCGTCGATTGAGCACCAGAACAAGTGGTCAAGCGCCGCGCATATGAATAATTGTAATGTCTCCAATCTCTTTTCCATACCGTTTCCAGGATGGGATGCGATGTCACTCTTGACACCGGGAAGGAGCAGCCGTATTGCATCACCTTCACGGACCTCCTGGGATGTTCATGCCATGATTTTTTGAAGATGGAATCGGGGGCGTTGGAGAAGAAGGGGCAATGGAAATATTGTAAGCATATCTATTACATCTTACGTTACTTAATATGTAAGACGGACTTTAAGGAGGATCTATTCAAGCATGCCCTAAGCTACAGCTATAACAAAGATATGTGCATATTGGAGCTTTTTAATATTGCAGAGCAAGCATGACAAATGCAAAGAAGTCTTATTCTCCATCACTATTTCTATTTCTAGACAGGTCGTACTCAAACATGTTGAATTGGTATTGCATCTCATGGTATGGCTAGTAGTCATTGTATTAGTGTTTTTCTCATTGCTATTTTTTATCTAGTTTTTTCTCCCAGTATTTTTTTTTCTATTCTATCGTGCACGAAGTGCTATGTTGGCAACTGGCGGCAGTTCTGTCAATTGGAGACAACAAATCATAGCCAGGATTTGAACTTGCAATGACTTCATTTGGAGAAACTGGGTATCTCCCACCATCTCCCGGTAGTTAAAGATCATCTTGGATCGTTGATATATCAGTAGAAACATCTTGTCATATTGCTTTGGCAAAGAAAATATCTTTGCTTTGCATTCTAAGTTTTCACATTTCAGTTCTGTATATATGAGGCCCTTGTAAATGTTATCTTTGAAAGGAAATAAATTAAAAAAATTCATGATTATCATTCAAGAACAAGAGTGAAGAAAGGGGGAAATTTTTGTCAATGGTTAATGTATCCACGGCTAGAGGATGCTTTCTTGATATAGAAAATTTTCCAATATTTTCCTGTCAAAATTTATAGATATACCATTAATTTTCTTCAAAATCCAATTTTTTTTAACTAGATTTTTTAAAAATTTCCCGTTTTTAGGCTTTTTTCTGCTCACCACTCGCCACTCACCGCTCACAAGATAGCATCGTTGCTAACATTTATAGTAATCTATAAGAGTTTACTTTGTTGATTCATTAAAAATCATCCAAAAGTCATCTTTTACGTTATAAATGGATTTTCCACAAAGTTCTAAGTGTGAGGACTTTTGTTTTGTAGAGATATATACCATGGTTAAGACCAACAAGAATAGTGTTCTCTAGTACCTTATTGAGGGATACATTAAAAATTTGGCTCTCTTATGCAAAACTTTTGAAATAAAATTCCAATATTTAAGTTGTTTGCATGTACTAAATTTGTTGTCTTGATGTGGATGGTCATACGTTTGTCCAATAAGCCATATAACCGTTAGGTTGGGTATATTAACCCTTTAAGGACGAAAATATATTTATATGCAACAAATATATCTTTCTTTGAAAGCGTCAATGGTCCATGCGGGATCTCTTTGGTGGGACTCTAAAACTCATCAACAAATACCGCATGTGGATGGCTCACTTGCAAAAGTCTACAACCATAAATTGGGAGAGCGCTTTCTACGCGGAAATATGGTGGAAGTATTGTTTGGCCCCCACAGAATCTTTTTTTTGGAAATTTATAAGACTGCAGCATAGTTTCTCACTATATTCATTAAAAGCGCATAGATCTACGCAAGTTTCCAGAGTTCACAGATCATGCAATAAAGATATAAGCACTTCAAAAGTGACCACCTATAGGCTTGTTGTCCTTAAAAGATTCACCCCTAAAAGATTCTGACTATGTTTCTTCAAAACCAATTCATAACTGCCCCTCTAGATGAGATGATGTGAAACTCATTCAAACAAAGATATCAAGAATCCTAAACCTCCAAACGAATACTTCATTTGTCCCCCAAATGTATACTCAGTTTTCAAGGGATTAAACTTGTTCATGAATTTCAATGTAATATTTTGTGTAATTTTATTGGTAAAATGTCTTTAATAAAATTAGGAACAAACATTTTTGTCATGACCATCACATTTATAGGATCTTGATACTATAAGGCACTATCAAGCATTATTCTTGAAACTCATATTAGGCACTATTATTAGTCTATTTAGGGCATGTTATATAACAATATATAAGGATATACATATAGTAGATATAGGACATATATTACGTAATATTCTAGAACCAATGTTAGGGCAGGATTTTTGGCTTAGAACCAATATTCAGACAAAATACCGGTTAATTTTCTTTCTAATGGGTTATTTGAAAACTGTCACTCTAAGGTCAACTTTCTGGTAACCAATCAAAATCCATAACCGACCCCTATAAATTGGAGTATATCCAACCCACTTCCATCCAATTGCCACCCATTCATCTCAAATGGAGGTTTGCTATTAGCCAGAACCCCTTATTTTTTGTTAGCGCTTGTGGAGGTATCTATTGGCGGCCATTGACAAAACATCGCAACACACTTTAAAAATTCACAACTAATTTACATCTCATCAGAAAAATTTAAAAATCACTTGGGTTGAAATTATAATTCTATTGGCTATTGCTAATAGAATTATGAGTTACTACTTTTTCTCTCCATATATGCGGATTGCTTAACCTTGTAAGGACGATAGGTGGTCACTTTTGGAGTAATTTGCAAATAGGTGGACCGATATTTCATCTCTATTTGATCCACAACCTAATTTTAGTCCATGGTGTACCAATACTTCATCTTTACGTTTGCAACAAATGCAGTGAGTATGAGCGTAGGAGTGTAACGGGCAAACTATAGTGAAGTTTGTTGTGACCAGTCACAATGAAATGTACCCGCTATGTAGATGATGTAGTGACATGTCGCGGTGAAATACACCCACTCGTAGCATCTCCTAGGCCTAGTTGCACGTGTCATCCTTAAATGGTTACAAGTCAGTTATGAGGAGGATTACCTTATGTATTGGTAGTTTCTTGCAACATTGAGAATTCTCTCTAAAGTTACATCTCAAAAGCTACATCTCTATAGTTACGGAGCTGTAGAAGTACCACATTGGACAATGAAACTTAGATCACCAATGATAGGTTTGTTAGTGCAGTTTGGTCCTAGTGGCGTATTGATTTAGGATTTCGAGTTTAGGATTCATGCAGGTGTCTGGGTTCACGTCAGTCCTTTTTAATCTGGCTAAAAGCGGCTACTTTGCATTGATGAAAACGATATGGCAAACCATGAGTCTGAATCATGGAGGTAAAACTGAGTTTCTCGCCACGTTGCAGTCTTGTCCAGAGGTCCCCTTACGAAGCTGGCTCCTCACCATCATGGTCGTGGGGTACGCTTCGCCAACGGTGTTAAGGGTTTCTTCCCCTTGAACGCATCTTCCTTGCCAGATTGCGTCCCTGTAATACAACACGGCGCCAAGCATTGAAGCGCGTCCCCCGTTGTGCGCCAATCCTGCTCCAAGCATTGCCCACTCAACTTCAGTGCAATAAACTGGAGTTGCCAGTGCAATGCACTTCATTTCAATTTGGGTGCGCCAGTGGCTGCTGTAATCTGCAAGGATTTCTCGCCATCAATGGCACCTAATTTTTTTGCTTGGCCGCCGCTTACCTTGCATAGCCTTGTCGCCTCTTTGGTTGAGGGCAATAGGGTTGCGCACATTGGAAGTTTCCCACAGTCTCTACGATGAATTTTGCTATTAGATTTTTGTAATTTTTTGTTGAATATCATTCAATGGGGCAGATTTGCTTAGATTTGCTCGGATTGGCGGCACTTGCTGTACGAGTCAAAGATGTGCACGCTGCGCATAAATCATTGAGCACGTGTAGTGCTTTCTACATCTATTCTCTTTTTGGTTTAGGGTTATTTCCACATCTATTCTCGTTGAGGTCGTCATCCTTAATCTGATCGTTTTTTGTTTTGTGGTCTTGCGATTGCTTCATGGCGGGTTCTCGGGATGAGGGTGCTTCAGTAGGGATTGCAGCGCGCGCAACGGACATAGCCAAGCAGAAGGCCAAACGTGATGCTCAGATGGAGACGAAGAAGCTTGCAGCCGCACGTGCTGCCTTCAAGAAGAAGCGTGAAGGTGAGCAAGCGGCGAGGAAGAAAGCCCGAGAGAAGACGACGTTGTAGGCCTACTTCAATAGTAGCCGTAATCCCTCCAATGCATATCCTCTCAATATGGTGTTGGACTCGTCAATGCAGGATGTGCCTGGAGCAGAACCTTAGTCGCCGACAAGCTCCAATTCTATACTTGCTGGACCTAGTAAATCAAGCAGCAACTTGAATGTATCTATGGATACAGGAACTCCCTCTGGATCATCGGGAGACACGGTCATTCTCAGTGCAAAGTCACCCATGATTTCGATATCGTCGAGATCAGAGAGTGGTGGTAGTATGGACAATGCTAGCCTCGTTGAGATTCCGCTGGGAGAAGATTTTCCTTCCTGAGATGAAGAGGTTGAATCACCTCTAAAAAAGAAGAAAGGCGCTAAGAGTGCAAAGAGAAAAAACCAAAAGAAGTACGACCAATACCGCAAGTTTCAAACTGAGTGGTCTACAAAATTGCCTTAGGCAGGAGGAATCTTGGCCAATGATGGAATTCTGTACATGGTTTGGTGCAGAGTATGCACGGTGTTTGGGAAGAAGCCGTGTGTCATGGCACCGAAATCAGATACGCTGTTTAAGCATGATGGGCGTAGAACGGCAAAGAAGGTGATCCCTCGTTACGGTGTCAAGGCTGGTGAATCGTACATGGCCTTGAACTGCAAGCACAAGCAGAACCTGAGGTTGTATGCTGCGCGCCCACAGTCCACAATTCTGCACGCTGTGAACCACTCAACCTCCATGGAAGCAGTCAAGAAGAGAGTTTAGTTTGCAACTATATTTGAGGTTCTTTCTTGTGGTCGTCCAATGCTAGTCTAGTACGAAGTGCGTCATGCTCTGTATAAGTTCATTAAGGTCCCTGATTGCCCAGCACAACATTGGTGCGATAATTCCGGTTGGCAAATTGCAGAGTACATGTATGCTGAGCTACAGCTAACAATGAAGAAAATGGTCGTTGCATCTCGTTACATTGCAGTAACAGTGGACGAGATGACCACTGTTGACAATGGTTCTTGGTTATCCGTCCATTGTTGTGGTGAAGGATTGGGTTCGAATCCCGCTTTTAGTGTCTTTACAACGTGTCACCATTGCTGCTAACTCCAATAACATCACAACTCTCATCATGGACTCTGTTATGTCCAGTGGTGGATTTGATCGTCAAATGTTGGCTAAAAAATTACTGTGTTTTGGTGCAAATGGGGCCGCGACACTACAGGGCTGTCACAAGGGGGTTATTGTACAGATCCAGCAGCAATATGCCCCCTTTGCGATGGAGATGCATTGTGTAGCTCACGGTTCACCGTTGTAATCTAGATTTCAAGTCACTCTCAAAGCATGATGTCTTCATTGCAATTGAGAAGCTGTTGGTTGCAGCAAATGCCTACTTTTCTCACAGTCCGAAGCGCTATGTGGAGTTCAACAAACTAGCAGAATTGACATAAACAAAGTCTTGAAGATGCTCAAGTCTGTTGAGACATGCTGGATCAGTCTCGTTGAGCCGGTGAGACGCCTCCTAGCTGAGTATCGAACTCTCAAATATAAAATCTACCGAGAGGAGGAGGACAAAGACATAACTTTGGTATGTTTTTTCCCTTTGCATTTTTTCTTTTCATTGTTGCTTACTGTTTAGTGAAACTACTTTGTGTTATGAAATTACGTGCAGCCGTGCTTAACGCGCCTTCTAGACCCATACAATGTCTTGGGTATGGCTGCCCTCTTGCCACTACTTGAGGCAGTTGACAATCTGATCACATTTGCACAGAAACGGGATGTGTACATTTTTTATTTTGTTGCCGTTGTGAAGGTGTGTCAAGGGCAGTTGTACTCCATATACGAGGACCATGCGACACGCTTTAATACCAATGAGTTTTGGACGTACAAGAACCTACTTGATTGCTCCCATGAGCAGGTGCATTAGAAATGGATAACCGATCTCAACGGCAATTCCTCGCAATTGACATTCATCTGCAATAACGAGCAAATTTTTGTTGTCCACGTTGGAGCATCAGTTTCTCATGAGGTCTCTGCCGAGGTCGTTGCGAAGATCAGGCTGGAGATTGCCGATACGTTCTCGTTTTTTGCATGGCTGAACTTATCGTTGCATATATCAGGCTTTAAGCAGCTAGTACGTTCTCTTTTTTCCATTGCTCAACTTGTCTTTGCACTGATGAAACTATTGAACATGTTGGGTTGATAATACATTAGCAGCCTCTAGGCTCATCAAGGAATTGGATAATTGCTTCCCATTACAAAACGTTATGCAAACTATGGATATCCTATACCCGCAGTACTGGCTTCAAGGAGATTGTGAGGAAAGCTTTTCCAAGCACATCCGAGTCCTTATGGACTATTACGGGCATGGGAAGATTCTGGGCAAAGACAACGATAAGATTTTAGTCCCGGCCCTCATTGATCGTGAGCTATTGTTGAGCCAGCAGGGCTTATTCAAGCTTACCATGTTGTCCAATGCACGAGTCGCCATGGAGCCACCATTTGACTGTATCCACTAACGAGGTTGTGGAAGGGCCTTGATGCTGCAACGTGCTTCACGCACTGCTTCTCTCAGTACATGAAATTGGCCGAGATGGCGATTGTGTACGTCATAGGGACGGTTGAGGATGAACGCGTGTTCTCTTGAGTTTCATTTCTCAAGTCCAAAGTGCGCAATAGCTTAGACAAGCATCTGCAGTGCATTGTGGGGATGTACTCTTAGAAAATATTCACCTTAGAGACTTTCCCATACGATGCAGCGTTCCAGAAATGGATGAATGGCGGTGAGCGATATCGGTATGGGCTTCTAGCCTAGAGCATCATCAACATATCAACTTCTGCATGAATCCTACCATGGTTTAGAGACCGTGAGCTTCTTTGTATGAGCTTAGTCTTATGGCAGGCTCTTTGTTTCTATCATTTATGTTGGTTAGTTGGACTCACCTCCAATCTGACGTTCAACTTTCAATGAAGCTCATTTCCCTTTTATTTTTCTTACTTTCCACAAGTTTGCAGCAGTTTGCAGCACTAGCTGCATTCTTCATAAGGACGGTTATTTTTTCTTCATCAGACGTCTTGATTCACGTGTAATTGCTACTTAGCACTCTTTCAACTTTTGAGGTCGCCCAAGTTGCACCTGCAGATTTTAGGATGTAGCCACTTTGCTTTTGTAATTTGTTGTTTTGTTGCCATGTGTTGCATCATTTCTGTGAATTGTGTCGCCACCGTTAATCGCAGAATTGAAAAATTTGACTCTAATGAATATCACATTATCGCCTTCCAGCACTCCCAAAGTAGAGAATGTGGCCACATACATGCATTGTACAAACGACTGAAGCAACCATTCTCACCTTGCACCCCCTAAAAAGCACTGTTCCTAAAACCAAAATAAAAGGGCTGGTTCACGTTACAGTACTCTCTCCCTTTGTTTGTCAGTGCAGAGAAGGACGAGATGAAAGTCGAAAGTGCTCACCAGTGCTCTGTGACTGTTCTGTTTTGCCAGACCTGTGATCATTTAAAGCCACTCATCAGTTTCTGAACAAAAGCAATCGTCAGGTTAATCACTTTCGGCCTCTGCACGTGTTTGCGTGAGTCGATCTTGAATTTCCTCGCTTCATTTAAGATTTCACTGCAGAAATCAGGGCTGTTATTTTCGCATTTAACCCACAAGTGCCATGAGGATGGAAGTGTCAATTGCGATAAATGAATCACCAAACACTTCCAGGAAGAGGTGAAGGAAGGAAGGAAGAAAAGAAGGATTGCCCTTAGATGCACAATGGAAGGGAAATTGGAATGGTGAATTCCAGAGTGAATTCTCTTCTCATAGAAAAGGCGGTCCAGTATCCGTGTATTGAATAGTAAGCACTGCGAAAACAATAGGTGTGTAAGAACATCTACTTGAACCCTACACACCCTTGCTCGTTCTATAAGTTTCTTTGTAATAACTCATAGCAGAACAAAACCTGGTCTCAGGATAAGCAAATGAGAAGTGAGGCCTACTACTACTACAGGCAAAGGCCCCAAGGCTTCGGGTAAGTTGTGATGTGCTTGCCTATTGGACCGATGCAGATCCCAAAGTCATCTCCGTCAAGTGGGCTACCTCACAAAGCAGGGTCGGTCCTCATCAGAGTGCGTAAAAGATATTCACGCCTGCAGAAAACTAGGCCTGGCCATGGAGTCGAATCCCGTCTTTCCGGAGCTCAAATGAGCAGCCTCATGCTTGTATACGAAAACTCTCTGGAATATATTCACGCAGCAGCTTGGGGTTGAGACAAGGCCTCAACAGCGGCTTCAAACTCCTCCCGGGAGCCTGTTGTTGCCACAACAAGCTCGGTGTTTCTTCATTGGGGACGAGTTTATCAGCTGACATGCGTTGCAAGAATCCCAGAGCTAGCACACGGCTGTTGATGTACGCCTTGAGGAGTATGTTACACGCCTAAAATGTTGGGTCTAGGGTAAGTTTTCTTGAGATTTTGGAACTGCTGCTCAGCGTTGACCACGTTCCTTGTCTCTGCAAACGCATCCAACACAGCAAGCCGAGTCTCAACCCAGGGTGTGCACCGGCTTTGTTTGGGGTCGCCTTGATGAGGACTGCTAGAGTCTTCTCGAGTTGATCCGCCTTCAGGTGTCCTGTCACCAAGTGGTGGTACGTGATGGCATTCTTCTTGCGGCCCAGTTTGTCCAAGGTCTCCATGAGGCTCTCGGCTTCGTCCATCATGCCCTGTCTAGCATGTGCGTTCAGGAGCGCGTTGAACTGGCGGCTCAGAATCAGCCCCTAGGACTTGCTCATTTCCTCGTACAGCTCCTCCGCCTTCTCCATCATGCCGAGCTACCCAAACGCCTCAATCACCGTGATGCAACTCCTGTTGGACAGGATTGGGCCGCTCTTCACCTTCTCCCAGACACGTTCCACGCCTTCCTGATCCCCCACAGCGCCGTACTGCGAGATGAGAATGTCGTAAGTATAGCGGTTTCTAAAGATGTCGTCCTCTTGCTCCATCTCCTTGAGATAGCCTTTGGCTTTCTCTAGTAAGCCTGCGTGTAAGCATGAAGTCGCGGCGGAACAAATCCCACACTGTTGAACCCCAAACCTAAGCCATTATGTTCCTACACATACCCTACTCCCGTTGTTGCACGTAAGCAGCCATTCTCTGTCAACTTTCCGACAGCAAGCGAGAGATGGATCCCACACAGGACATCCTATCATCCCTCAAACAATCCAGCCTAAACCTGTACACATAAAAACTAAAAACCGAAACCCTCACGATCAAAAGCCCTTCAATTCACACTAAACCCTAAACCACATAACCATTCCTTCAACCTAGCTGCTCCCCATAAATTGAACCAAATGCCACCACAGGTTGGATCCGTCCAAGTCAGAAAGCATAGAAGGGAGGGCTCTCAATAAGGGGCTCCCTCGGGCCTAAGAGCATCTCCACCCCAAGACGGAGAACCACCAAATTGGAGTTTTGAGAGGTCAAAACGTTGCACCCATCACCTCAAAACGGGGAAACTTTATAAAAATTTAGAAGTTTTGGTGCATGGCACACCAAATCCTCCTTGGATGGGGGGAGTGCGCCATTTTTTGATGTTGGTGACACACCCATACCCTCGCGACACGTGGCGCCATGTCATTGATGTCGACACGTGGCCCCGTGTCATTGGTGGCGGGAGGTAAAAGGTCAAAGCATTTTTTGGGTAAATTTTTTTGGAGCTTGGGGTGGAGCCAAGCAAGCACCAAACCCTAAACCACTCCTGGCGTGAAATTTTTTTTCCGTCTTAGCGTGGAAAATTCCACGCCACGAGTGGAGATGTTCTAAGGGCTCCTCCGAATCGGAGTCCCGCCTCGCTGCCCGGCTTGGCCCTCTGCCCGACGCCCAGCCTTACAGCCCAACACGCCCCTCACGCCCAACGCCAGCCTCGCCCGGGTATCCTCCTCGCCCCGTCCGGGTATCGCCCTCCCACGCCTCGCCCGGGTATCATCCCTCGCCTCCTCAGCGGCGGATCGGGGACACCCAACTCCAGAGAGTCAGCCCAACTCCATAACAAAGTCCACCAACTCCAGTGTTGAGGGATTGACGTGGGCCCCTGCCAAGAGGGGTTCAGATATAGTACACGTGCCGGTAAAGGCGGCAGTCTGTACTCCGGGGTGGAGCCGCCACTAATCCATAACTGGGGATTAGGTTAGTGTTAATGTCAATATCAACTAGTACAGATACGGTTGATACGGTAGTTTACCTAACAGTAAAACCCTGGAGTTAACTAATGGGCGTATTACCCGATGTATCTTAACACTCCTCCTCGACCATTTAGGTTATTTCATTAAAAAATTTTACAAGGGAAAAACCCTGATAAGGGAAAAAAACGAGTAAAAGAAAAGAGTGTAATCCTGCTAGGAACCTAGGAGTTCCTGGATAGTCCTCATGCTTGCATCGCGTATTAGCTTTCGGTGTTTGTACGCAGGTAGGGCCTTGGTGAGCATCTCCGCTGTGTTTCGAGCGGATTCTATCTTCCGCACTTCGATCTGTCCTGATTCAGTGAGATCTTGTGTGAAGCCGAAGATGTGAGGACTAATGTGTTTAATTTGGTCGGCTTTGATAAAGCCAAAGGTGACTTGATCAATGCACGCGACATTATCTTCGTAAATCACTATTGGTTTCTTCTGTGAGGTCAGGCCGCATTGGTCCACGATGGTTTGATGCATGGTGCTTAACCACACAACCTCGCGTGTGGCCTCATGAAATGCAAGAGGCTCCGCGTGGTTTGTTGACGTCGCCATCACTGTCTGCTTCACTCATTTCCACAAGATTGGTGCTCCATTCTTCATGAAGATGTAGCCTATTTGCAACTTCCCCGTTAGTTCGTCTGTCTGGAACCCGAAGTCCACGTATCCAATGATCTCGGCTGGTTCTTCTCTTCTGAAGTGAAGGCCCAAGTCTTCAGTGCCTCGAAGGTAGCGTAGGAGATGCTTGACTCCATTCCAGTGCCTGGCGACCGGTTTCTGGCTGTGACATGCTAGGACGCTGGTAGCGAAGGAGATGTCCGGCCTGGTGTGAGTTGCGAGGTAAAGTAGAGTGCCGACAGCCCTCAGGTAGCGTGACCGATCGACTTCTTCTTCGCTCTCCTCGCAAGGTCTGTAGGGGTCTTCGCTTGTCTTGCTGCGACCCATCATTGGTGCCACGAGTGGGTGAGTCTGGTCCATGTTGAAGCTCCGTAGAAGCTTCTTCACATAGGCTTCTTGATGAAGTAAAATACTTTCATCTGGGAGGTGGCGAATCTGTAGGCCAATACAGAAAGTAGTTCTCCCAAGTAGTTTCATCTCGAAAGTAGATGTTAGTATAGTCTCCACATAAGAACATAACTTTTTAGTTCCAACGAGGTTTAAATCATCCACATATACAGCTAGTATGATGAAACCCGAGCTATCGCGTAACACAAACACGCATGAAAGGGCTGGATGATTCGTGAAGCCATGAGAAAGCAAAAAGGTGCGAAGATGGTGGTACCACATACGCCCGGCTTGCTTGAGACCGTATAGGGCCTTATGTAGCTTCAGCCCTGCGTGTTTGCCTGGTTCGGCAAGTACACTCTCGGTGAAAAAATCCGGTGGGGGCCGGATGTGGATGTCGGCGTCCAAGTTCCCGTAAAGGTACGCCGTAACTACGTCTAGTAGTTGGGTCTCCAGTGTCATATGGACAGCTAGGCTTAAAATATACCTAAATGAGGTGATGTCCATCACTGGGGAGAAGGTTTGTTTGAAATCAATCCCGGGTCTCTACGTGAAACCTTGGGCGGCTAACCTTACTTTAAATGTGACGACTTCCTCGTGCTCATTTCTCTTACAAGTGAAGATCAATTTGTGCCCGATGGGTTTCATGGGGAGGTTCGTAATCAAGGGTCCAAATACTTCGCGCTTCCTCAGCGACGCGTATTCGGCGTGGAGGGTTGTCTTCCATAGAGGCGATTTAGAGCCGGCCTTTGCCTGCTCCAAGGTGGTTGGTTCGTGCTCCAAGCTTGCTAGCTGTGAGATGAATGTGGCCACTAATGCTCCTCCTGGAGTTTCTGGTTCATCGGGTAGGATTCCTGATGTGAACTCTCTATCCATACAATCAGTGTGGAGGGTCGTTGGTTTAGTGCGACTTGATTTTGGGGTTGTGGGATGAGCCTGCGGCTTCCTCTTTTACGTTGGGGTTGGGACCGGTTGGTTTCCAGTCCCGGGTAGGGGATTCCTAATTATTTGTGGGCATGTATTCAAGCCGTCTGGGATTTTGTCTGCTAAGGCTCGGATTTCTAAAATTTTCTTGACTTCAGTGTCAGCTAGGGTTGTTCTCGGGTCAGGGTTCATGGTTAGAATTTCCAGGGCTCTGAAAGTTAATTCAGTGGACTGGTCAGGCTTAACTGCATGGGGAAAGATGGTTTCTACAAACCTGCAGTTCTCAAAGCGAGCCTTGTGAGTCTCGTCCGAGTCCGGAAATACATATCTGATGATGCTAGGGGAGTCGTAGCCTAGATAGATTGCTTGTTTTCTATGGGCTGATATCGTTTTCTATTGTGGTTCTGGAACAAGGATCCACACTTGGCAGCCGAACGTGCGGAGATGCGCTACGTTTGGGGTTCTACCCGACATCAGCTCTAGTAGTGATTGGCTATTCAATAGCGTAAGGCGTAGTCTTAGGAGCATAGTTGCGTGTAGTACAGCTGGTCTCTACATGGTGGGAGATAGTTTAGACTGTAGGAGTAGAGGTCTTGTAACTAATTGGATTTTCTTTATAAAGGCCTCGGCTAACCCGTTTTGGAAGTGCTCGTAGGGAACTGAATATGTTAGTTTGACTCCTGATGCTATGTAGTAGTCTTCGAATGCGTGGGATCTAAATTCTTGCGCATTGTCCATTCTCAAGAAACGAATGAGAAAATCAGGGAAATGATTCCTAAATATGAGGATCATAGCTAATAGCTTCGGGAATACCATGTTCCTTGTGGTCAGTAGGGATACTTCCGCGTGCCTACCTGAAGCATCGACCAAGACTAGGAAATACCAGAACTGACCTGATGGCGGGTTGATTGGGCTGCACACGTCTCCTTGGAGTCGGTGGAGCGTTGCCGGGAGCTCTATAGGCAGCTTCCATCGGGAAGGTCGCATGATCGGCTTCCCCTGAATGTAGGGAGCGCATTCGACAACTTTCTCCGCCTAGCTCGTGCACATGTTGTGTCCCGTGAGCGTTGGCAGCATCCGTCTGAACATCGTGGTCCCTGGATGGCCCATGCGTCTATGCCATAGGTCTGCCTTGAGCGATACTGTAAGGAATGATGTTCCTCTTGCTCCAAGGCTGCGGTCCCTTGCCATGAGCTGGTGTGCTCGGGCGGGGCCGCCAAATTCATCATCATCTCTTTTCGAGACGTGGCTACTCCCAATCTGGAGTTCATATAGACCGTTGACTCCTGCGTGAGCGGTGGCAAGGATCTTCAGCCCTTGCCTGAGTTCTAACGTCTCTTCATCTCTCCCCACCCCGGTGGAGATGTGGATATCATTTGCCCGTATATCCCTCTAGTTGATCAGGCTATGGGGGGCACTAGGGGCGTACATAGCCCGTTCACACTTGAGGGGGAATCCTCCGGGCAATATTATCGTTGCCCAGCCCTCTCGAAACCGAAAGTTTCGACTTCCAGCAATAGTGACTATGTCACATGACTGCCAGGGTTCATTCTGAGTTTTAAACTCGAAATTGTCCGGATCTTGGAAAATCGTGTGGGTTGAGGCGCTGTCAAGCAAGGCGATTTTTACATTGGTTGTCTGCCGCTCATTCACAGTCATGTAATTCTCCGGATCTAGTTTTGTGAAGGACGGAGCATCAAGGGTGTACGTTTCCCTCTTCTCGCCCTTCAACTTTTGAAGTTCTTTGTACAATTCTACAAAATATGTAGGGATCTTACATTCCTTTGCGTAGTGGCCCTTACGTCCACATTTATGACATGACCCCTTTTCGCTCTTCTTATTCGATGAGCTGGACTTATCAGACTTAGGTTTCTAATTATACTTCTAGAGACGAGGAGAGGACTTACCTCTATCTCCTTTCTGGCGTCGTTTAGACGCCTCAGCGTTGTGTGCTTCACGTGGCTTTGCTTTGTCCGAGGTCGCGCCAGGTGAGTCGGCGCCCTCTTGTTTGCCCAATCCGTGTGCTTCAGTTGCATGCGTCTCCCTTAGTGGCCTTGATTCGGCATTCTTCAGTAGCAACTGTTGTTGCTTCTCGGCTAAGAGTAGGTATGACATTAGCTGTGAGTGTGTCTCAAAACGCATATTCCTATATTGTTGTGCAAGGATAGCGCAAGCAAGAGTGAAGGTTGAGAGGGTCTTATCGATTAGTTCGGCGTCGGTGACCCTATTGTCACATAGCTTGAGGCGCGCGGTTATCCGGTGGAGCTCGGCGTTGAACGAGAGGAAGTCTGGGTGATCCAGCACGCACAGATTTATCCAGTCGCTCCGGGCCTGCGGGAGGAAGATCGTGGCCTCATGGTGGGGGCGGGCTCAAAGTTGTCCCCACAGTTCCGCCGGCTCGTCTACCTGAATATACTGTTGTCGGAGTGAGAGATCGAGGTGTCTACGGAGAATCAATATCGCCTGCCAGCGATAAGGTGCGAGAATATCGGCCACGGCAACGGGGTCGAGAGCTCCATCTAACTCCTCCGCAGACATGTAGGCTTTAAGGTCATTGTGCCACTCAAGGTAGTTCGATCCATCTGGTTTGAGTGGATCAAAGAGTAATGGCTGTGTGCGCGACTCTCGTGTGCGCCCATGCGTGGCCATGACTACCCTTTTTGTCTCTCCTTGTGTGTGCATTTTCTTCTACGTGCGTGTCGGTGTGTATGCATCCATGTCTACGTGAAAACAGTGCGTTGACAAGATACTGTGATTGAACAGTGTCCTATTGTCGACCTCTGTTGACGTGAACAGTGAGCATAAAAAATCCTAAAATCTTGAATTTTTTTGTCGTTTTTTTGGGAAAAAAGTGAAATTCGAGGTTTTTTCAGCAGATCATCAAATTTTGGTGACATATTTTTCAAAACTTCTAATTTTAGAAAATACCCTATAGCCGTGGTATACTGCGAAATTGCGTGTTTTTCCTTTATTTTGGTCTTTTAGAGTTCCCTGTTTTAGTTTAAAGGTGTGTCACATTTTTTTTCGATAAGTGGTACAACTGTGAAGTTTGGCCTTAAATGTTGCAAAATTTACTAAATTAAGAAAGTACCCTGTAGCTGTGGATACATTGACAATTGATAGTTTTTTTTCCATGTTCTTATGCATGTTATGGAATTTTAATCTTTGTGCTTTTTTTTCTTTTGAGGATTACATTTGTACTTTTATATAGGATGGCAATTTATATAGCATAACCTTCTAATGAAGTGCTAGAGTACTAGATGTGGAGTAAGATAATTTATTTTTTGAAGCAATAACATAAGATGTTTCTATAGAAATACCAACGGTCTGTGAAAACCTTAAACTACCGGGTGATGGTGAGAGTTTTCCAACTTTTCCAAATGGAAAGGTGTAGGGTTCAAATCCCCGTTGTGGTATGCTGGCTCTATCTAACAAAACTGTTGGAAGTTGCCAACAAAACAACTCCTCTGCGGTTTGAAAAGAAAACAAAAATAAATAAACTACCACCTATAGTCACGCAGTTGGAATATTGACACCACATCAGCTATCTAGATATAGAAAGAGTATTAAAATTTATGCCGTGACGCACATCATCATGCGATTTCTGCAATATTAGCAAGCTCTAGTATGCGTACAACTTCATTGAAGCTGTAGCTTGGAGCATGCATGAACAGGTCTTTTTTGTAGTCCAGTTTACACAAGAAACGTAAGATGTAGTACACATTCTTACAATATTTCCATTGCCCCTTCTTTTCCAACGCCTCTGCTGACATCTTCAAGAAATCTGGGCACTACATGCGGGGTAGTCTGTGATGGGAGCGACGCTATCTCGTGAACGGTGAGCGGCAAGTGGCGAGTGGCGCATTTCTCATCAATGTGAGCATAGAATGTTTGGCATATTCGCGTCAATTTCTTCGGCACGCGAACAGTAAACCACTTTGATGGATCACATACCAATTCCACACTGAAGTTGTATGTAGAACTGTTGAATCTAGTCCATTGAAGGCCTCTTCTGTACTTGTTCGAGTCACTCTTGTTCCATCTTGTGGATTAGAGAAATTCACCGTATCCAATTAATGAAAATTGTGGCCTGACATGAGTGGCATGTCAAGCTTGGTTTTGGTAGACTTAAAGATCTCCGCAAGTTTTAGTGTGCATGTCTTGGAAGGGCCTAGGAAAGTGTTGAACAACTTTTGCAATAAATCTGGAGTCACCTGAACATTGTATGGATCGCTACCAAAGCGTACCTATGTTGTGACCTTTTTCATCGTGCCACGTTTTAACTAGGCTCAATATGAAGTGATTTTTGTGAAAGCTCAGATGATATTGTCCATGGTAGCCGCATACAAACACCTCATGGTGGTTTCAAATTTTACGAGGCAATGATAATAGAATGTATCTAAAAGGCTGAAAGATGGCATGCCTGCTCTTTCGTCAAGCCTGAGATCTTGCGAAGACACAACAATTCTTATGTAAATTCTAATTAGATTTCTAAATAGTTTTTAATTCCAAAATGTACAAGGCATTAAGAGTACTTACAAGTTACATTTTGCAGTCCCATTGTCTATATTGCCATCCAATCCTCAAGAGCAAGACGCTTGCTCTCGGCAGTAGCACCCAAAGATAACCACCACCTTTATATAACTTAGTATTGTGCTTCAGCCTCCTCTTGTGTCTTGGACTCTTTCCATACCTTGCACATGGGAATGTGATGACCCTGGGTACTTGAGAGAATGTTATTGTTGGTGCCTTCTTGCAGGCATATAGTTCAATGGAATAAAAATGTCCATTTTTTATATTCTATAGGCACGTCCTTATTGCTACTACCATCAAACTGCTAGATGGCGTGCTAGCTAAGAAGCCTTAAATATGAAATTACACCCAAAAATTTATTCAAAAATATCAACTATCTTAGTTATCATCAAGCCACAAAATTTGTTTGTCTTTGTTGTTGCACTGTTCATATAATCTGAGTCAATTTATCAATTTCATTTCTTGAATTTTTTTTTCCCATAAGAGCATACATGTATTTTCAACTCTTTTCAAAATTTTGAGTGGCCCAAAGAAAGCCTTTGGATCCAAAACTCCCCTTTGAGCTAGTGAAAAACTTGGAAATTTTAGAAACATTGTTTGATAAACAAAAATGAATATGAAAATAAATCCAAAAAATTCTTCAAAAATAATATTCATCTTTACTTTCTTACCTTCAACCATCGAGTAAATTTTCTTTGTAAAATATAAATTATATTTTGGGATTTTCTTTTGTTGCTAGATTGAGATCTTTCAAGTTTTTTGTGAACTTTTGAGGGCCTCCAAAATGGCCTTCGGATCCGAAAGCCATATTTGGGGCACTCCAAAACTTTTCAAAAGTTAAAAATCATGCCTTGATTTCCAAAAAATAATTTTTAAAAATAGAAAATAGAAAACATAGAGTTTGTCTTGCTTTTGTTGTTGTTTCTTTTCAAGTAAATAAGTCAACCTCATAATTTGATTCTTGTTTTCATCATCCGTAGGGAGGTCTAGTTAGGTTAGACCGAGATCAGGTGGTGTCGGGAGGGAGGGTTGGTGGTTGAAATGAGGGAGGTGAGCAGTACGTCCGAGTGAATGGTGAGGGATTGCATGTCATGAACTAGGCTGTTTGGAGGGTGGGGTGATGTATGTTAAGTGTGTACTCGTGAATTGGGAAGGAGTACTGAGTGAATGGTGAGGGAGAGTGTCGTGTGATTTAGGCTAGGGGGAGGGTGGGGTGATCTTTGTGTTGCATGTTTAGCATGTGCTGAGGCGACATTCATGCACTGAATGCAAAACGTGAGATTGCGCGTGACGAAGTCCTCTCCAGCAGGGAGGGGATTTCAAATTTTTTACCAAATTTTTCAACCCTTGAAATTGACTTTCGGATCCGAAAGCCTATTTTAGGGGTCACGGTTTATTGAAAGAATTATGAAATCCCCTTCCAGCTGGAGAGGATTTCCTCACGCATCATCATAGGTTTCTACTCATGTTAGATTTGCATGCACATTAATGTGCATGCTCAGGACGTTGATTCTTGTTTTCATCATTCGTAGGGAGGTCCAGTTAGGTTAGACCGAGGTCAGGTGGTGTCAGGAGGGGGGGTTGGTGGTCGAGATGAGGGAGGTGAGCAGCACATCCGAGTGAATGGTGAAGGAGTGCATGTCATGAACTAGGCTATTGGTCGGGTGGGGTGATGTATGTTAAGTGTGTGCTCATGAATTGGGAAGGAGTACTGAGTGAACGGTGAGGGAATGTGTGCAGGGGGGGAATCGTGAATTTTTACCACAATCAGTGACCCTTGATTTTGGCTTTCGGATCCGAAAGCCATTTTCAGGGGTCACTGATTTTGGTAAAAATTCAAGGATCTCATCCAGAGGGGGGGAGAATCGTGAATTTTTACCAAAATCAGTGATCCCTAATTTTGGCTTTCGGATCTGAAAGCCGTTTTTAGGGGTCACTGATTTTGGTAAAAATTCAAGGATCTCATCCAGAGGGGGGGAGAATCGTGAATTTTTACCAAAATCAGTGATCCCTAATTTTGGCTTTCGGATCTGAAAGCCGTTTTTAGGGGTCACTGATTTTGGTAAAAATTCAAGGATCTCATCCAGAGGGGGGGAGAATCGTGAATTTTTATCAAAATCAATGATCCCTGATTTTGGCTTTCGGATCCGAAAGCCATTTTCAGGGGTCACTGATTTTGATAAAAAATTGAGAATCCTCTCCTAGCTAGAGAGTTCTTCGACGCGGGTGTATAATTCTTCTTTCTTTGACAGTCATGATCATGAGATCGTGTTCACGATTTCTATATTTCTCTCTACCTGATCCTCGTGAGAGTGCTGAGGGAGTGCAGATGCGAGAGGTGGTGAGGGTGGGGAGTGTGGGTGAGAGGGTGGTGAGTGTGTGAGGGGAGGGTGGGGAGTGTGCATGGTAGGCTGGGGAGTGTGAGTGGGAGGCTGGAAAGTGTGGGTGGGGTGGGACGTGAGTGTGTGTGTGGGGAGGTCCACGGGAGTTATTTTGTAGTGAGTGAGTAATATGTGAGGTCTAGGCTGGGGTGGGGAGGGGGTACGATGTGATATATGCTCTGCCTCGACTACTTAGAAGTATGTGAGTCTTGTTGTTAAAAGAGCGCGTGCGAAGGATCTCATCCAGCAGGGGGGAGAATCGTGAATTTTTCCAAAATTAGTGACCCCTGATTTTGGCTTTCGGATCCGAAAGCCATTTTCAGGGATCACTGATTTTGATAAAAAATTGAGAATCCTCTCCCAGCTAGAGAGTTCTTCGACGTGCGCGCATATTTCTTCTTCCTTTGACGGTGACGATCATGAGATCGTGTTCGCGATTTCTATATTTCTCTCTGCTTGATCCTTGTGAGAGTGCTAAGGAAGTCCAGATGCGAGAGGTGGTGAGGGTGGGGAGAGTGGGTGGGGTGGGAAGTAGTGAGTGAGTGGCTTGAGAGGGCTAGGCTGGGGTGGGGGAGGGACATTGCTTTATTTCGCCCGAAGTTTTTTTCATGACCATTTTGGCCATGCTTGTTGGATTGCATGAGCAGGAATTTAGTTTACTGGTGTGTTCTAGATTTAATTCTTAATTCATTTCAAGTTTCTAGTTCAGGTGGATGCAATTTGTTGCTTCGGTTTCTCATGCATACTTATTGCAGGTTGAGAGTTTGGGACCTACAACAACTTCTTCACGTGAAGACCCTGAGATTATGGAGGACACAGCACGCATCACTGAACTTGTTGATGAGCATGGGCTGGCTCCTACACTTCAATCTTTGCGGATGTCCATCCGTGGGACCTCATACGACATCCTACAGAGCAGCATCTGCTCTTTCGTTGGTGATCTCCCAATTCTTCTCTGCCAGATGGTGCCCATGAGTGAGGCGAGGTTACCTCTTAGAAGTGATGTCGAGAAATTGAAGGGGGAGTTCGTTAATGGGTTTCGGCCTGGTTCTGCATGTTTTTATGTATCGGTGAAGAGTTTCTCCCTTGTCGAGAAGCGGGTGCAACCACTAGACAGGTCAACGTGGTCTAAGCTTTGGATTGAAGAGGACCGGAAGTTCGAGGAGTTGTTGAAGACTCGACAGGAGTACTCGGCGTTTTCAGAGAAGTTCTTCTTCGAGCCATATGGCAATCATCGCCATATGGCTTGGACCGAGGTGATTTCCCAACTACACCCATCCAATGTCACCTTTCACATGCCCGTTAGAGCCGTGGTTATCGAGCCGACTATCGAGAACCGACACATCTTGCTCACCGTAATGACCGACTTGAACAGATACGCTCAAACTTAGGTACTCTGAACTTTGTTTGTTTCAGTTGCTTTTACTATTGTACTTCATTTAATGACACTGAAATATTCTTTTGTCATAGGCAAAAAAAATCAGATCACGTTGTGCAACACCTCAGACACGACATAAAATGTGTTCAGCATTTCGGCCTCTTAGAGTTTGAGCAGTTGAAGGGGTTCATCAGCGATGAAGATTACAAACTGAGTGTCCTTGAGTGGTCAAAGAAGGGACAACAAAAGTGGTATCATATGACTCTCGAAGCATTTGTGAAGCTCATGTATGAGGTACGTAATGATCCCTTTGTCCAGGTAGTACTTGCCATTCCTCTCTTTTTAATATTCCAATTCAAAATATTAAAACTGATCACGACCTTATGTTGTCCACAGCGGGACCTGATTGTTGTTCAAGAGGAGCAGATCCAAAAATTTAAGAACAACTTGGTCACGGGTGTTAGTGAAGATCGGCGTGGAAGTGCTGTAGAGTTGGTGAGCCGTTGCACTGAAGCTGTGCAAAAGAAGAAGACGACTTGCTAGACCGTGCTCACTCGGATGTTGGCAATTGCCAATCCGGCTAACGGGGAGGATTTCTTCAAAGAGGTAGGGTAAATGTTTTTTTTCCATTCCTTTTCATATTGAATTTCTAACTTTTGCCCTTGTAAATTCCACTCTAATTCTTGATATTGTGATGTAGGTTAATCGTCACCTTGATGTTTATTAGGTGCAACCCGAGATGACTCCCGAAAAACTCCAGCTCATCGCCACGGCTAGGGTAGCTGCGAAGTTCAAGTCGCGCTGGTGTAGGTGGTGGAACATGAGCAAGGGCAGCATGATGGAGTATAACTTCCCCGCGTTGCTAGCATCGGATAAGGTTCTTCGTGGCTGGATTGACAAGGCAACGTTCTGGGCTGGGGTAAGATCCAATCTTTCTTGACATTCACATCTTTTTCGTATGATTGTTCTATGATCATTTCTTAACTATGTGGATTTCGTTTTACAGCTAGAAGAAGAGTCTGAGAAGCTCTATGTAGAGATTCTCCTTGAGGACAATATTGTCCTTCAGACTGAAGGGCTTCCGAATTCCATCCCCTCCATTGGAAAATGGATTGAGGCAAAGAGCATGACGTTGTGGACTAAAGTGTTTTCTACTCACATCGGAAAGGGAGGCTCCTACACGAAGAACGAGGAGTTTATGGCGCATGACGATTGCTAGAAGGTCATGAAGTGAGCAGTGATGCGATATTTTTGGAGAGTGCTCGTGGCCCATGGAGCCTTGTTAGTCGGAGATCTACCCATCCGTTTCACAAAGTAGATAGATATTTTTGCTCCCGAGTGTATCTTCACATATCTATACTTAGAGGCGCCGGTTTTTTGTGCACCACCTCCTCCAATGCCCGTGGTACTGGGAGATGCGGGAGGTGAATCCCACCCCTGGAGACGAGGTTCAGCTATAAGTGGCCTGCGAATCCATTGCGGTCCCTTCTGTTTCCAGCAGCATACTTCCCTTGTTGGCGGCTCCGTTGGCAGCGTCCGAGGAGCAATTCGAGAAGGACAAAGCCAAGGCTATTGAGAAAGCAGCTACGGCAGTAATTAAGGAACATGAGAGGGAGGCTGCTAGGCTGGAGAAGGATAGTTCAAAGAAGGAGAAGAAAGAGACGAAGGAGAGGTACAGGGAGTTCGCGGCATTGGTGGCAAAGGAGGGGCCTCAAAAGTTGTTTACTCAACTAGGGGGATTTGGAGGATTTGCAGTCCCTCCAGCGGTGACACTGACGATGGGCGTTTCACCCTCAACTAGCAACCGACCTTCTACCTGTCCCATCGTGAGTCATCTTCATTCATGTCAAAATCCCATTCTTTTCACGTCTGTCTATCAAAAAACATCGTATGTCATGCTGCGTGATGAGAAGATTTCGTTCTGTCTACGATTAAATATATGATTAATTACAAATATCCTTTGTAACCAAGCTGCATGTCCTCTGAGTTTACATGCTTTGTATCTTAGGCATTGCTTTTTTTTAAACAACCGTAGTCAAAGAATTGGAATGTTTCAATTTAGAGTGGTTCGTACACAACGGGTATCTCCATGGTATCTACTTTTTATCCCCTAGGTATTACATGGATATCATTAAGGTATTATAAGGGTATGAACTACGTATCACATGGATACTGCTTGCCACCCTAAACCATATAAATTCGGTTTTTTCCATTGTATTTCCTAGTCTATTACCTTGTCGCAGTACCCTGAACTCTAAATCCTCACCCGTAAGCGTCCCTTCCAATTTCAATTGAATTGTTGCAATCAATCCTAAACTACTCATAATTCCATATGTCCAAGTCCATTGTCGTCGTAAATTTCTGTTTGTTTTTCATATGTCAACACAGTTTAAATAGAACCCACGGCCATAGGCGACCCTTTCCAAATTCATCAAAAAACACTATCAAAAAAATTTCAAAAGTTCAGTGCTCTACGCTGGCCGCTGGCCGCTTGCCGCTCACAAGATAGCGATTCTATTACGGAAGCTCCACATTTTGATAGATCAATGGTGGGGGGTCTCTGAAATATAACTGGCGCTGACATAGATGCCACAACCTTCTGCAATAAATCTTTCTTCTGCTATGCTTCTTCTATAGTGCCATCATCCATAGATGATATCAAATGTGACATTATCTCCTCTACTTGTCGACGAAGATCATATGCCTCTCTCCTACATTCACTTCTTCTTTCATTCTCATTGGATCCAGGAACACTTGGAACTTCTTCTCATAATGGTGATAATGCCTCATTGTTAGAGCAATATACATCATCCATGGCTTTTATACCAACTTCAGAAGATTGTGAAGGAGTGAAAAATTCCTTCACACTGAGTTGGAGCCCTATGATATGCTTGCAAGTTGAGTGTCGAGTGGGACAATCACAATAATATGTGTTCAAAGAAACACTATACTTGATAGTTGGAGAGGACTCACTTGTCATATAAAATAGCATCAGCTCAGCATTGACAACTTACAGAACTGCATCAAGATTGTCTTTGTAAGCTTTCAATATCCTTTCTCCTCCTTTCAGGCGCCGTCGATGTTCTTTGTTATTGCCTCTTATTGAAAACATTTTGGAATCACCTATATAGTAAATTATATATTGATAAAAATCATAACAATAATAACTTCGACATCAAATAATATGCAAAAATTAAAATGACCAATATAATATAAACATTCAAATCAACGTTTGATTATACTTACTTATAAGTTGAACTCTCTCAAAATTATCCATGAGGGTAAGCCATCCAGTTCGACTTCCATCAACCGCGCTACCAAAAATTGCAACAATTAGGTCTCAAAGAGCACGATTCACTTTGCCTTGAAGCAAAGTGTACTTGATCCATTCCCAATGTCTTTCCACATGATTTGTGATATCCATGCCTCCATAAGCAAATAGGCAGCCAAATCAAGGCCATAACATCCTCCATGGCACACTCTCTCCAGCCCAACCTTTGTGAATATAATTTTTAAGTCCTGGAATGTGTCCAAAGTCCTCGTAGAGCTTCTGAAGGTTTAAATTGAAATGTTGTTCTTCTGGACAATGCATCAATACATGTAAAGCTCTCCATAGTTTGTCTTTTTCCATCATGGAAACTAGGGTGAGAAGATTCTCACTCCACGCTTTCATTACATGGAAATGACATAATAGAACTTTTCCGGCCACCTGCATCCTTTCTCCATTTTCCACAGCCCAACAATATTCATCCATATTTACAACAGTGTCTATAGAGTTTAATGAAGTCTTATGTTTGCCAATTACAATTGCTGAAGGTCTAACCTTCCCAATTCTGCCAAACACAATGGTGAGTGCCAATTCCAAAGCAATACCCTCGTGCCCTTCTTTTGGATCTTGCTTATGGTCCTTTGTGCATAATATGTAAACACTGGTAGTCCTTTTCCATTCTGATTCGGCACAATTGCAGCATAAAGTGGGAGGTCGTACTAATTAGTCTTGAAAGTAGAATCTAAGGCCCGAGAATTACCTGTGGAAAAACATCTTGCCTGCGTACACATCCAATCAGTTTGAATTACCACAACAAAAGGTCGTTTCTTGGAATCCTTGTGTTTCGGTGAGTAAGGTTGATAGAATATAATTTTGCCTTGATCTTCTAAGCTCATACACTCAACTTGTGCCGCATCCCAATCATCCTTTCGCAAAGCATCTATACATCATATAAAACAACAAAATTGAAAACACACACATAAAAGATATCATAAAAAAAATACAAAAATATATAAAGTACAAGACTTAACCATGGATATGACATATACTTACCACATAATCGCATATATTGCTTCAATTGGCCTACTTCCTTGGCAATAATAAAAAAATCGATATGTGACGCGTTCCAATTCCGTGACCATAGCTCTAATCTTATGCTCATCTTGCTTGGAAACAAGAGCAACGGTCGACGCGGAAATCACCCTTCTTAAATTTTCTTTTGCCAGCTCAAGAACAATTGGATCCACCGGTAAAAATAATAGATCGCCGTCTGAACCAGGTACATGTCATGTATGCCTTGAATGGATAAAAATACGAGTTTCTTTCCCGCTCAAAGACCCACCATCATTATCACAAGAAATGGGTTCCACCGTCTTCAACTAAAATGAACAATTGCACAACCTAGATTTCCTATCTAGTTGAGTGTTTTTGTCTTCTACAACTCTTGGTGAAGAACTCTTTCTATGAGGACGACTCTTGTTTCCACCCCTATGGCAACGGAATTATTTGATAATATGAGTTTTGGTTAGTTTGGTATTACGAAATTTTTGCAATACCTTATGCTTTGTGCATACCTCATCAAGAGTAGCACCCAAGGCATCAAGGGGAACAAGAAGACTCTCATTCCAAAACGTCAAATCTTCACAAGTAGAATACGAGTGAAGACAATTTTCCACGTAAGGGGAATGAATTCCTGCCACTCTAATATCCGTGCTCCATTTTGTACGGACTGCATTCAGTGTAGGAGTTTTAGGCAAATGTTTGCCGGTAATATCGACATGAGCATTTTGGACTATAGAAGACCAAAGTTCAATCAAAGGAATTTGTCTATAATCTGAATCTTGTTTTGTGGGAGCCAAAGCTACCTCATCATTCACAAAAATCAAATTAACATTATCTTGGAGGACTTTCCATCGCTCTATGTATGAACAACATCATTGACATCCACAACACAACCATGAACTTTAGCAAGCCTAGGGACAAAAATTCGAATCTGCTTTGCGAATTTCCTCAAAAGAGGGATACACTTTGTTTTGCAAGCATTGAACCATAAGCTTCATGCTTGCAAGAGTGAAATGCACATACTTCGGGAAAGTTTCAATTGTAACATGCTCAAAAGAGGGAGAAGAGGACTCATCTGTAGAAAAACCAATGTTGCCACTTGAAAGATTTACGTTGTCATGACATCCATATACTTCTCCATAATTTTCTTCACCTTCCAAATCGGTTTCACAACTGGGGAGTGTAAAGTGTCTTGCAAAACCACCGTCACTTTGGTGATTTAGTAGAATTTTTTTTACTCCAACAACACCATCCAACTCTTCCTCAAAATTGGAAGGATAGATGCAATCATAATCCCGAATATTATTATCCTCCTCCATGGTATAAGACCAAAAACATGTGAAAGATATAAAGATGTGCTTATAAACACAAATATGCCCTTCTTTTCAAACCTAAATTGCACAAGTGCAAAAAACCAATATTAATATAAAATTTCAATACAATATACTATTTTATACACAAAACACATTCATGTGCACATCCATTGATTTGATACAATTAATATAGTTTAGAATATCATACCTCCAATGTTGGAAAACACAATTTGAAATTGATGTAAATGATGGCGACACCTTCCAATCTTCCACCCCTCAAAACCCTAATCATCACAAATGATAAATCACATCAAAGTAGATAGTAATGGGGTTGTACATCTCAAAATGTGAGTAATATGGTTTAGAATATCAAAGCTTTAATGTTAAAAGAAGTTTACAAACTTCTTGTAGAATTTGAAGTACCTTCACTTGTAAACCCTACTCCCAAACTCTCCCTACACTACTTAAGAACGAAGTAAACCACATTATGCTACACACACTACAATACACTATACTAATATATCCTAAACCCTTCTCCTCACCCTCACTCTCACTCTCACTCATGCACTACGCCGGGTTGATGGAGGTGCAATGACACGCCAAGGCAAGAACCCAACATCCTGGAGTTGGTGGACTTTGTTCTGGAGTTGGGCTGACTCTCTGGAGTTGGGTTGTCCCCGATCCGCAGCTGAAGAGGCGAGGGACGATACCCGGGCGAGGCGTGGGAGGGCGATACTCAGACGGGGCGAGGCGGATACCCGGGCGAGGCTAGCGTTGGGCGTGAGGGGCATGTCGGGCAGAGGGCTAAGCCGGGCAGCGAGGCGTGACTCCGATTCGGAGGAGCCCTTAGGCCCGAGGGTTGGCGATGATGGAAAGAGACATGACCTTTCCCCTTGTTGGCGATATGAAATTAATATGAAGCATATACTCTAGTAGATTCTAAAAGGATCACATCATATATACTTCCATTATAAAGTAGACCATATCATTCATATGAAAGAAATATTTACTCAAATCCATCTCTAGCTAATATTGTAAAAGTACTACCCTACATAGTGGTGAGTTTCGTACATAATTAATTCAAAATGGAGAATGCCCAAAGATTTTAAAAATTTCAAGAGACTTATTTAGGTGATATCCATGTAGTGCCAAGGTGATACCTATGTAATGCCCATGTGGTATCCATGTAATGCTTAGAATGATACCCTTTAATACCCATTTTGTCCAAACCACTACGGTCTAGCAAAATAATTGGTTCTGCAAGTAGTGTCTGAAAGTGACCACTTCGTACGATATATGAATATCTTATGCAATATTTTTCAATATAACAATTATATAAAAACAATATGAGGGACAAATGTATGAAATTTATATGGTGATAATAATTTATTGTAATCATATGCATTAGAATAACAATGTAGTATTTATCCAAGTTTTAAATATTTTCATTACATGTGTAATCTTGTATATATGTATATAGTTTATTAATTATATCAAGGTAATATAAAAACAATACCATATTTGTATGAAAATCAAATATTTATATATTAAACTCTTAGGAATGTACCAAATTATGTCATATAATAGCTTTAAACCTTTCTCTTATTTCAACCCCTCTATTTGTTTTCTCCACCTCTTTACATGATTCAATTCATTTTCTTCACTTTCCTATAGAACATATATATGTAATGGAATATCAAATAAAATCTTATTATAATGTCAAATTTTTGGTAATATCTTATTTTGCACATTTAATCACTACCTTACATTTTTAAACAGTCACAAGCCTCAACTTGCATGAATCATATGACACACAATTTAGCAATTATTATGCACTTGGAGTGCACTCCGCAACTAAAGAATATGGCAGTTTTTTGCACTAAACAACAAAAAAATATAATTAAATTAGGCAAGATAATAATGTTTCTTTTAAGTGAATTTACATGTCTAAAAATTTCAATGTTAACCTCCTGACATGTGTGCAAGTCTTACATTCTCTCCAATTTAATAAAAAGGTGGCTTTTTAAAAAATATTTGACGTATTTTGCCATTTTTATTGTGCTTTCAAAAATATTGGGCAAGTAATTAATAGTCTCTTTTGTTCAATAGATATAATATATCTCAAACTCCTTAATATTTGAATTTTTTTTTAAGAAATACAATTTTTTCTAATCATGATTTGTAAAATACCAAAAAATATATCATATCCATTAAAGATACATTTGTCAAGGCTTTGAGACTCATCCACACAAATGGAAGGTATTTATTAAAGTGTGTATGAGGTAGAAGCAGTAGAGCGACCAACGAGGTAAAGTAAAGTATAGAGAAAAGTAAAGTAAATCAAAAATAAAGTAAATAGAAAAAAAAACAAAAAGTAAATTAAAGAGAGAGGATGTGTTCCAAGCAGGGTTATTGATAACATGTATTTGGAACATTGAATACATGTATGCAGATGAATTCAGAATATTGTACTAGTGCATCATGTATTCCAGCTCATATCAACGCATTGAATGTGCCACAGTCGCCAATGCGCATTCCGCCTGGCCACCACTGTTTGTTCGTCGTGATCGTCCTCAGTCCCCTCAATTTGTACTTAATTATGTACTTAGTTTTCATTTGTATTTAATCATGTATTTACGCATCAACGAGAATTGAATATATATATTTGTATTTGGAATATAAATACATGTATTCCATATTTGATAACCTTGGTTCCAAGGGCATCATTAGGTATGTGCGTGCACACCTCTAACATTGCTTTGGTCCTATGTTCCCACGTTCCTAATGTTCCCGAGATTCCCAATGTTCCTCGTTTTTAATCCACTTGAAGATAAGAGACAAGAGAAAAACAGACTAGGGCAAGGAAAAGACGCGATACTCATATGGACCTCTCGTTGCGTACAGAAATGAAACAGACACCATGGTTTACTAGTTTGACATATGGGTGATCGCTAGTCCACTATGGCAAGAGCGGGAGGCAACGTAGAAGCAGGCGAGGCTTGCAAAGCTGGAGAACAAGACTACTTGCACTTGTGGTTGTATTGATCCGCTCTTCAACCCTAGGATTTCAGGCTTAAGGGTTTCAAAGAAAGGCCATGATGTGGCCAAGGTGGTGGCGATGATGGCTGCGTTTGTGGTCTCATAGGTGATGCACAACCTGCTAATCTAGTGGACGACCTGCTAATGTAATGCACGACGTGCTGCCTTCTCTCCTTGCTTTCATACAACATTGTGGCCCTCTTAGACATTGCCATTATAACATTACAATTGTGAAACCTCGGCTATACTCTACCAGTGAGCGTAAAAGGAAGAATAGGTGGAAGCGGTGAACTAGAATGCTCATGATGCCAGAGCGTTTGAAGCTCTTGCTCCACTCTTATTTTACCAGGTGCTTTTCAAGTTTGCGGCGCCTTGCACCGCCCATCTGTCATACACCTAACTTGACATGAGGAACAATGGAAACGTCAGGAACATGACATCAAGAACATTGAGAACATGAAAACATGGGACCAAACTGTTGTTGGGGTGTCTGTGGGCAAACCTATTGAGGAACACATCCTCTCTCTTTACTTTACTTTCGTTTACTGTACGTTTTCTTTACTTTATTTTTTGATGTACTTTACTTTCATTTTTATCTTTCCTTGTTGATCACCTTGTTGCTATTGCTACCTCATACACACTTTATCGTGTACCTTCCATTTGTATGGATGGGTCTCAAAGCCTTGACAAATTGTATTTTTAATGGAAAGACACATTTTTTGATATTTTGCAAATCATGACTAGTAAAAATTATTTCTCCTTACAAATGAGTTTTCAAAACTAAGTAAACTTGAGATTTATGATATCAATTGGACAATGGGGACTATATTTATTATTGATTACTTGCCCAAATTTTTTAAAGCGCAATTAAAATGGCTAAACGGGAGGAAACACCTCATTAAAAATTGGAAAAAATAAATCAAAATCTCTAATATTTATATGGCACTTCACATATGTACTAGCATTTACGAGGTGTAAGAGCTTTAATTCTTCATATGGTGATTTTTTTTTAATAATTTTGAATAATCTGCTAATTGGGCATTTTTGTGTGCAAAGGCCGCCGCTGTAAACAAGTGCATTTTTAAAAGGCAAGGGCAAAGTTGCTTAATTGCATGTTATATATGTTTTGCAAGCTCTCACATTGCACAAGAACTTGTAAAAGTTATTATAATTACGATATATTGAAGTGATTTAATTGAATAAAATAATTTAAATAAATTGATAGAAATCATTATTTAAATTGATTAAATTGATTGTATTTGAATAATAGTTGGTTTATTTCTACATGCGAACGATATTATCCCTTGGTAAAGGATTCAAGGTTGTTCTTCTCAATCAACTCTCTCATTAGATTTAAGACATTAATAATTAATTTGATTTAAATGTTTTAAATTTGAGTGAATAAAAATTATACATTTATTATGTTTTGGATTGGTCTTTTGTCACCATAAAAACATGGCACTTGTTATGCCAAGGCAAACACAATTTTTCTAATATGCTTTAATTCAATTATAAAAAAAATCTCTTTTGTAAAACTTTACCACACTTTTGACTTATCATTTTCTTCTTTCTTGCATTCACCACATTAATTTAGAAATCAATGTCATTTTTTATTTAAGCATTTTTATATTTAAAGAATAAAAATGCTAGCTATTACATCATGGCCGTGAAGATAGCTATAAAATAAAAAGGAACACAACTTTAATAGAATCTCCTAAGGATCTACAACATTCAAATACAATGAGACCATTAGTTGACGATACAAAAAACAAATCTCATAACAAACACAATGACCAAAATGGTATTTAAATCAAACCTGCAGTTTTGAAATTCAATAAATCTTTACAAATCCTATCCAACAAAGGTAACGTATTGGATGCACCTCAAACTAGCCACAAAATTTACAAGTTAGAGAATCCAAAATTGCTTATGACTGACAAGCACCCACATTTATCGTTCATTAACCTCCATTTAAACATGAGATCTCATCCGGAGTTCACAAACGGATCCTCCGCTTTAAATGGCATGCTTCTACAAGGTCACATTCTTTACAAGTGACCTTGCATACACAATCCCACTGCTCTGCCGCATGAAAAATTTGTGTGAAGTTTATCCATCTCTCATCTCCACAGGTAATTAATCACTAAATCGATGGCTATGGCTTTATTCCTACATATGTGTGAAGGGTTTAAGATTTTTTTTGTGCAGGCAACGGTCATTGAGAAGAACATTTGAAGAAGCCACACAAGCATCACTTAAAGAAGTGTACAGTACAACGATCACCATTCTCGGCACCATTTCCTTCAGTTGTGTAGTCTAGTGCTTCAGTGTGGCTAATTTTTGGTGTGTACAATACATGGCGCGAAAGGAACGAACTTTGTGAAAGTTGTGGAAATTGCCAACAATTGTTCGCACTTAGAGATGGAATTGTGTGCAGATTTTACTAGAATGTTGGTAGGTACATCACATGAAGAAAAACATCATAAGGTTAACCCCTCCATAACCGACAAGTCAATGTGCATATATGGAGAGAACATATAACTACAATTTTATTTTTCAGTGATAGCCAATAGGATTATTATTTCAACCCAATGATATCTAAATTAGTTATGAATTTTCAAAGTGTGTTGTCATGTTGAGCTGGTGGACAAAAGTAAGGGGTCCTTACGATAGCAAACCTCAAAGGGATGAAAGTGGATTGAATATACCCTAGTTTTATAGGTGTTGGTTATGGGTTCCGATTGGTTACCATGGAGGTTATCTTACTTGCAAAAATGATACCGTAATACCCAAAAAAATTTACAAATGGAACTTTGAGTGAGAAGCTCATATCCATTTTTTCAATTAAAAATGACTTCTTATGATTTTGTTTATTCGTACAAATTTAAGTGAATCCTTCTAGATCCCTATATATGATTTTTTTACTAGAGTACCCTATTCTTGTACTCACATCTGAATCCATTGATCACTTGCTACCATTTCAAACTATTTCATTTTATAATCTAATTAAAAGAAATTAGAATTAGGAACTTAGAAGATAAATATAGATGCACTGATTGAAGACAATCATAGGTGAAAGGATCCAAATGGTATTCAGGGTTACCAATCCGACGTCATAGGGGGTCTAAGAGCGTCCTGAGACGCCGTCCGGACAAGGACGGCCAGACGTCTCTTCGAATGCATCGATCGTGGGATGAAAGATCAATAATCCAAGAACACAGTAAATATTTTTAGTGAAATTATTTTTACTAAAATCGGACGGTGCAGGCGGACGGCAACATCGGTCGGCACGAGCCAATATCGACCATTTGATTCCGCCTGGAACAACGTGGACATCTCGCTGCCGTCAGATCGAGCGGACGGCATGTCGGCCGTGTGATCGAGCCGACGGCTTGCCGAGCGTTTGATCGTACGGACGGAGAGTCGGCCGTCTAATCGTGCGGACGGCCCAATGGCCGTTTAATCGCAATCGGTCGGCCCGCCGTCTAATTGCACGTCACACTCTTTTCTATAACCTGTTGATTCTAAGTTGGTGTGGCAATCGCCCATCGGGTCAAAATTGCATGAGTTATGAGCGGATGAACATTTCCGGTGGAATACTTCATCCGTTCATAAGTCCTTCGTCGTTTGTCGGATTGTTAGTTGCCACATCATTTTGAAATTAGCAGCATAATTTCTAGAGCGTAATGTATTACAAATATGGTATTCCATGTGAACGGCGAAGACAAATTTGTAATGGTTCAAAAAAAATTCTTTCGATTGATGGATCTTTCTTTTGTTGAGATGTATTGATCATGCACAACCTTTGTCTAATCCTTGAAGGAACAAATCACCCCCAGGGAGAAACTTTTCACTTCGTGCACCTTCCTATGATTGTGATTTTAATTGGAATTTTGTGACTTCCGTAATATTCCCACTAGGCTTGGATTAACATAGATTTCCATAATGCAAGCCTAGTGGGAACATTAATTTTGTCCCACTTGGATCTCTAGAGAAAAAGCAATGATTTTCTAATCACACATAGATTGACTCCGCGCAACTTCTAACGTTTTGTTAGAAGCTTCCATTGATTTGAAGAGTCTTTGTAATTCTAGATTGTACCTAGGTTTCTTAAAAACGTCAATAAATATTTCATGTCTTCAATGAAAGATGTAATTTCCAAGTTAAGTAAAAAATGTTCACACATTTCTAGGTAGTGTAATGAGAACCACTAATAATTTTGGACATTTTCACATCTTTGGATCTAGGTTTTTGTAAGGTTTAAAAGTTAAAATGGGTCAACTCACAAAACATCGAAGACTCACACATATTCTCCTTCTAATTCCAAATCCATTCCTCGGATGGTCTAGCATCTATTGTATTGTAATTTGACTCTAATTCTATATAAAAACTCTCTTCCATTAACAAAGCTTAAGTTTTAACCCAAACTCTTAAGAATTTAAGGTTGTTATGCATCACTCTTAAGGAACAAGGTATTAATTGAACCCAAGGAGTAAGTGCCTAGTAGAAACATTATTCCTTTATCAATTGTGCATGTAGTCAACCGTGAAGACTCTCAATCCATGCCTATATAGGCCGATGGAAGATTCCATCAAATTTCAATACAAATCATTAATTATGTTCTCTTTAGAATCCAAATCTAACCTCATGCAATAAAGCTTTCTCCAATTTCACTTAATCATTACGATCCTCTTATATTCAAGTTAGTCTCAAGGAATAACACAAAATTGGTTTAAGTCTTGGAAATTATCTCAATTTCCATTACACTTAATTCTCAATTGTCTTCGTCACATAAAACACAAATGTGATTAATCCACCTTAAGGAATATCTCCTTTCTAGATTAGACTTAATTCAACTTATTAATGTGCACATAACACTATTAATATGCTATGCATCAAGGAATGCATCTCTCTTGATGATTTTTTATATCATTAGCATCAAAAATTACTCATACTCTTATGCCTCTTTAATTTTCAACACTCAAACTTAAATCCTTATCAAGTGGCAAGTGCCCATGTATTCCTAGGAATATTGCATTTCGTCACTGATTACACATTAACACACACACATGAATCTCTCATTCATGAAATCACTCCTTAAACATCTACAATGCCACTTAAAGCTTCAATCAAATCATACTCTTACTTGCACTGAAGTTTTACATTAATTTAATTCAATCACACTCACATCTCATCACAATGTTTATAATTAATCTTCATACACACAAAATTGTATTAGTTAGACAAATTAGAGTAATTCTCTAATTTATAATGAAGTACTAATATTCAATGTATTACAAATGACTCAATTCACAAAATTAAGACAATAACTACACAATGAATAATCACATATATCAATCATAAATCAAATACATATAGCAACCAAAAAAACTAGCTTCAAAGCTAGGACACACTTCAATCTTCAACGTGGTAGTAGTGGAATTATTGTAATTCCAATGCTAATTATAATCTAAATTTTGTTGAAGACACCTCTTGGGAAGAGGTGTGTATTATAACTTCTGTAACTTCCACAACTGTTCATTAAATGGATGCACCTCTTCAAATCTTAACTAACTTTTAATGAACTCTTGGCTTAATATGTCTTTAAGCTATTTAAACTAATTGATATAAACTTTTAACACTAATTACTAATTTTTGAATATATACACAACCCTTTTTACACTTAAAATTTTGGAAAAAACTATTTTTAATGTTATGCTCTACAATTTTATTTTACTATATGATGCAATATATGTCATCCTTTTTACTGTTGGGATTCTCATTTTATGACAAATTAGGTTCACCACAAAAAAAATAAAAATATCATGATAGTATTTGAACCCCAATCCCTTCCAAAATGTTTTTAAATATTTTGCACCCTTCATATTTCTCTTTGATTTTTCTTGCAAGGAACTAACATTGTATATCAAATTTTTGCAGAAAATTTGATTCTAAACTAATGCTCGAAATTGACATTATAAAATTCAATGAGAGATGATCCACAAAACACATGGAAGAGAAAAAAAAACCTTGTTTTTTGCTTCAAACCGTATAATCTCTCAATCCGTACCGTCAACTTTCATGAAATTTGAAAGCATGTTATTCTAAATGTATTGTTGAGGATGTCACGGTTAAAGTGAAGCTTCAAGCTTTTTTTACCCTCATTTCTTTTTGCACAAAGTTAACGTACATTTTTGATGAGAAATACTCAAAGAATTTTAGGAATTCAGCTTGCAAAAAGAAACTTATTGAAAATTTAACGATACGAAATTTTTTTCCAACTTATATGAGATGATGTGGTCAAAATTTCGTGAAATTTAACCAGTAGAATTGAAAGATGATCGCATTCAAGGTAAACATAATAAATCTCATAAAGTGCACTTAGGTCCGCAGGTGTTAAACTTATATGGCTCAAGAGTAAGATGAGTTTTGATTCTTGTTACAAATTTTTTGCGAATAGTGTTTCCAACGATAACTAGTAGTATGGTCTTTCTGACGAAAGCAATAAAAACAATTATTCTAAATAATCATTGTTTTTTCCTTGAACGCATAATCAATTTCAATCAATAGTAGTAGCATGATAGGTGCAAGAGTGATATTCCATATAACATGTTTATCGATATGAAATTCATGCATGGATATATACAAAATTTGATGGTGGTTGGTTTTCCAAATATATCTCGCATAATATGTAAATTTTGGAATACATGCCATTGCCATACCTAACTATGGAAGATCTAGCCATTACCTTTTGCCACTAGGACTGTACCTGTATCTTTTATTAAAATGCGGCACTATTGGGCTATTCCATAATTCTATCATGGCATTCTAAAAATAAAAAAGTGGTCCACATCCAATGATTTAAGCTTATGAGCTCTACCTTGTAGTGTATTTTTTAAATTTGGAGATGTCAATAATAAGTGCTTTCGAGGGCTTGTATGCTCTTTTTTTTTACATGCTCATTCCAAGATGGTATGGCAATAGTCCATTGGATAACTAATGGATGCGTTAAATGCGGATGAACTCTTTCAATGGAGTACTTCATCCATTTAGAAGTCGTTGGTTCTTTGTCGGATTCTCAGATGCCATACCATTCTGAAATTGGCAATATAATCTCAAGAGCATTGTGTATTAGAAATATGGATTTTCTTATGAACAAAGAAGTCCGATTCTACGGGTCCAACACTTCATCTTTTAACTTCTGCGCTCCTTTTTTTGATTCCAAGTGTGTTTAGAAAGTTCAACCTTGGTTCAAACCCTCAACTTCCAATTCTATCTGAAACACAAACATTGCCACCCTAAAATGGTGTAGAGTTTGGAAATATTTTAAGACATTGCTAAGGTAATCACATTGTGGGAGTCTAAAACTCCCACTTGGTTGCCCCTACAAAAAAAATTAGTTAAAATAGGATTTTTAGTGTTAATTAAATAGAAAAGTAGTTAGTGTTATGTCGAATTAGATTAGATAGCGGATTGCGAAAATAGGGAAATGCTTAAGTAGTTAATTAGGTTTATAGTGGTGATAAAATTGGGTCTTAATATCACTGGTTTAAGTTCCAGAAAACAAATTCAAAAGAGTTCCGAAAGAGATCCCGGGATATTAGTCTAAAATCACCACTTAATCTAAATTAACTAGTTAAGTTTAGGAGGTAGTTAGAAGTAGTTGAGTTCTTTTAGATGCTAGTTTTTGTTCAATTAGTAGTAGTGGCAGAAAGAAGAAGAAGAAAAAAAAAATAGAAGAAAAAAAAAAAATTAAAAATTAAAAATTAAAAATTAAAAAAGTATAATTAGGCTGATACCTAGGCAGGTCCGGATATTGCCCCGGGTACCTATCTGGATACCGGCCGGGTGCTGACCGACTAGGGCCGGGCTTGGCCGACCCCGGTTGGGCCTCGCCCACCCGGGCCTTGACCCGGGCCCCGGCCAGCTGGTCGGGAGTCAGGCAAACTCCCCTGCCAACTCCAAGCGCCAGGATGTCCTCCCCAACCCTGACCCTTTGTTTTTTTTTTTTCTCTCAGCTCTCACCCTCTTTACCGCCGCAGTCACTCTCTCTCTCTCCCAAGTATTCCCCTATAGTTTTTAATTCTCTCTCTCTCTCTCTTTTCTCTCCATCTCCCTTCTAGTTCTTCTTTCTCAATAGTTTAGTTCTACACTTTTTGGAACTGGGGTTTCAAGAAGAAGACAAAGAGTTACAACTAGGGTTTCAAGAAGAGGAGGTTTGAAGAGGAGGTGGCACAAGCTAGGATTTGGAGGAAGAGGTGGGCGCTTTCTAGATTTGTTGGAGGTTTTGGAGATTTTTAGGGTTTGTGGAGGCGGAGGAGATTAGTGGCCAAGGCGAGAAGATAAAAGAGACAAAGAAAGGAGATTGTGTATGCGATGAGTAGTGGGAAAACAAAGGTGACTCTTGCCCATGTTGGGTTTCTCTTGTTTGTGCAAATTTCTTGTTTGTGAGTCTTTTCCTCTCTTTTCTACTGGGGTGACTCCCCGGTAACATCCTCCCCGGTCTAGAGAAAAAGTTTCCCGTGGGACTCTATCTAGACCTTATTGTGACCTAGTGAAGTCTACAGTAGTGTCATATTAATTGTTGTCTATTGTAGTAGCCTTGTGGCAACTCATTCTTTTGAGTTTTTTCCATCCTCCTATTAATTTTTGGTCTTGCCTACATTTTCATTCTCCTCCCCAGATTGGGGATCCTTGTTGATGGAGGCAATTTTGCCTCAAATTCGGGTGGTTCGACAAGGTGGAGGCTCCAAGACTTTTCTGACCCCCTATCTCATGCATCTGTATGAGCACCATCGTTGTCTAGACCGGGATGAGCAGAGGATGTGGAGAGATGCGATGGCTCCTTTAGGTCATCCTCCCCGGGGCCCTCCTCAGCAACCAAAAACCTGGTTTATGTTACTGGCAACTCTCCGGGATCCTCCGCAATCAGAGTCGCGGTCGACGCTACCGGCAACTCCCCGGGAAGCCTCTTCGTCTCAAGCAATTCCAAGGAAGGAGAGGACCTCCCGATCTCACCGAAAGAGACCACGACAACCACCCGGGGCATCCAAGCAACTCACTCTCGTGGAGAACATATCCAAGTTCTCCCGGGAGGTGACGCGAGAGATCCAAGAGATAAAGATGGAACTAAAGGAGACAAAGAGTTTCAAAAGGGCTCTTCAGAGGATCTTTGAAGAAGAGGACAACCGGGATATCTTACCAACGGCCCGGGAGAAGCTAGAGCTAGTGACCAAGTTGAAAGGGGATCTCCGGGCCGCTCAGAAGGAGACCCGAGACTCAAAAGCGCAATCCCAAGAGATTATCGTGTCGTTGACCAAGAAGCTTGCCAAGTGACCAAGTGCCACCACACCGTTGCAAGATCGGGGTTCACCCCAGAAAAAGAGGAGATTGGTCCACGCCAAATCTTCCTCTTCGGAGGAGGATGATCCACCAACTCAAACACAGGTGAGTCGGGTGGATTCCCCATCCTCCAAGGAGTGAGGTGTGAAGGTCTCCAAAAGAAAAAGAAACCTCCCGGTAACTCCTACCAGGAAGGAGATTGTAGACCTCCCTTCCTCAACCTGAGTCCTTGGTAGAATCCTTTGTGGCCATACTAATTGAGCTTAAGGAGACTCCACGTGTATCTATAGATACACCCAACCTTCCGCTGGATATTCCCAATCCACCGATAGACCTCCCGGTTGAGATTCTCTCAACTATGTGACTCCGACCTCCCGGGGGATTCTCTCAACCATGTGGGTACTTCCAACTGTAGTGACAATCCCTGTACGTATCAATCGGAAGAGTCTTCCGGTTTAGTCTTTGTTATATGTTATGTGTTATTGTTGATTTACCCCACCGGTTGGTGGAATGTTGTTTTAAGTTGCTAGATTTAAAGACTAGAGAGAGAGTAGTGATGTCGATGGGGCTCCATTGTGCACCCGGTCACTACCACTTGAGTGGTTTCTCCGGCTACCTAGTTTTCTTAGGAAAATGTTCACCGGTCCCGGGACCGAGAGTCTTCCAATTTACCGGTCTACTGGTAATCCGCCGGTGACTAGGCTACCCTTGATTTTAGGATCTAGATGCTATTAGTTCTCTAGTGGATCTACTTTTGGAGGGTAGCTATTGACTTTAGTGCACTCTTTAGATGCCATTTTCACCTTTTGGGGATCTAGTTTTGGAAGGTAGCTAGTCGCCTTTGTTTACTTAAGGGCTTGGGCTCTTGTGTTAAGTACTCTTCTCTTTGTTGATTTGCTCATGTCTTTCCTTTATTGCTTCTGTCTAGAGTATTTGTTGAGCTTGTGTGAGTAGACCAGGAGAGAGTTGAGTCCTCCTAGTGTGTCTTTGCTAGGTGTGTAGTAGGAACTTTTTCAAATTGATGTAGTTCATGCTGTTTTGGTGTGAATAGACTCTCTAAATCCACTTGAATTAGGTTTGATTATGTGAATACAAATCAAATAGATGTATGAAGTAGTTTTGGTAGTTAGGATGTGAAACCACCATTTTGTAACCACCTAGAACTATAAGAGAAGAAGAGAAGGACCAAGAAAACACTACACCCTTAGTTTTGAGCGATCACATTTTACAGTTTTACTCATTATCTTAGCTTGATCTACTTGATCATGTTCTGTCATCGATTAGATTCTCGTTATGACTGTGTAGTGTTAGTGGTTATGTTCTGATCATATCAACTGGATTCACTATGCACATATACTATCAAATTGATGCGTGATCAACTGGATAAGTCGGATTATTAGAGTTGTCTGGTCTCACCTGTAACACATCAACTAGATTCGCTAACTTGCATACACTCTGGCTACAGAAATCTACTTGATCTTGAAGTCATGGATAAGGAAGCATGTAGAGTCATAGTTGGGAATACTAAGGAGGTTCGGAGTCAAAGTTATCAGCTGGATGAGTGAGAGCGAGAGATCAAGTTGATAAGGTTAAGTCCAAAGAAAGTCCAGGGTTGCTTGGGGAGTTACAGCCGTGACTATCTACTAGAATTAAAGAAGTTAACTGTAGAGATGACGATCCTACAATAGCTAAGACTTGAGTTTTCTATCAATTGGAGTTAACTGTAGGTTACTAAGTGTGAGAGTAATATACATGCTTCAAATTATAATATAGAAATACGAAGTCACCAGGAAATGTGAATGCTTGGTTGAATTATGTTCTACAGGATTATGTGTCCGGCCAACCATATCTACTAGATGATTTAATGAATGATTTGACTTACAAAACCCTTAATTCAATTAAGAATAATCTACTTGATAGGAGGTATGCGTGGCCTTCATCCAATAGAATATTATAACTATAATTAGAATTAATTGAGTCTTTGTAATTAAGGAAAATCTTGATGGTAAATTGATGTGTGAGAATCCATGAATTGTGATCAAGGCATTTGACATACATAAGGTGATTTCAATGGAGGATTGAGATCAAATTACAAGAAGTAAAGATGGAGTAAAGAGGAACGGGAGAATTGCATGAGTTAAGTATCAAAACCCCAATTTCAATTACGCAACATGACATAATACCATTCGTAATATGGACTAAGGTAAAGGAATTTACAATGTTGTGACTATCAAATTCATCATGGATACATCAACTGGATACTAAGGTTACTATCAATTTGATTGGACTAAGAGTGTTCCCGGAATAATAATTAATTCCTTAAAGAAGTATATTTTGGGTTAATTCAATAACAAACACAATTACAACCTTCATGTGACCTTAAGCTACTTAAACATTAAACAAAAATATCCATTTCCCATAGAAGTTCCTAGAATTGGATTGCATGGAGTGATGTTGAAGAGTTCAATGAAAGATAGAATTTCTATACTACAGTGTGCAAGGTTGTGACTTCTTGTGTGTTATGTGATTGAGTGTGAATAGAGACATCCCGAAGGTGTAGGATATCCAGGTTAGATAGGTGGAGTGAGATCCGGGATTTATGCTCCAAACCTTTTACTAGAGGGACCGGAAAGAGTTGTTTTACCGGATGGGATCCGAGAAGCCCACGGCTACCGTACTTCAAGGGCAGCTCCGGCAAAAAATAATTAAAATCATGCATGCCGAAATTTAAAAAAAATTCAAGGTCATAGTTGCCGAAATTTTGTGAAAATATACAACTATAATGTCGAAAACTCAAAAATTGTCAAAAACTCAAAAATTGACGTTGCTTCGCCATTTTCGCTCAACCCTAATTGAAAACGTGCAAGCACACAGAAAGAGAAGAAAACAGGAGCAAAGTTTTTCAAAGTAGAGATTAAGTGTAGGGAACGGCTGAATTAATGATAAGTTGTCACTACCGCTATTACGTTTAAACTAGTACCGGTATATTGTTCCATTTTCATCCACCCACTAGGATGAATGCCGGAATTAATTAATTTTTTTTTTAAAAGTCAAAAATTCAAAAATTCCGTTTTTTATTGCCGAAGGCATATTTTCCACTTTAAATAAATATTTGGCACCAAGGTGCCGAACCTGCCCTTGAAGTACGGTATTTATGATAGCCTCTCTTAAGTAGAAAGTGTTTGGATTGGTGGGGAGGAAGGGTGATAACCCCCTTCTTGGTACACCGGGAGAGATCCCAGCTAAGTTTGAGTCCGGAGAATTCCGGGATTATTACCCTTGCAGTGGACGAGTTCCGACGATCCCCATGGAAGGTTGTCTTGCTCATATGATTTCCTTAGTACTAACTTGTTGTGAGTCATATCTTCTTGGTTTGATTCATTGGGTGTGGTTGTAGTTGGAACCCGGGCTTGCGTGACCGATTTACCGGGACAAATTCCCGGTAGATTGTGAAGACCGGTAAACCGACTGCGACCTTTTTAACTCTTTCAAGGTGTAGGGTTAGATTGTGGATATTGTGGCATGCAGTCTGCGAGAACGGATGATTGTGACTTTCCGGGCATTGTAAAAACTTACCGAAAATCTACTCTGACGGTCAACAGAGTTTAACTGAAACACATGTAGTTACTTGTTACCGGTTACTAAGGTACCAGGGAATCCATCCTCCGGGATGTGCCGAGATATTATGTGTGAATTGTTGTTAAAATTTAATAGTTTGATGCACGATAAAAATCCCTGGAAACTATTTGGTAAGGTGGGCTTGCTTAAGGTTAATTTTGGTTAACTTTGAGAATTACGAACCACTAGACTATGACACACTTTGTTTGTTGAACATTATCGACATTATGATTTTGGAAAGTATCCTTAAATACTTGCACCTTTCTCCAAGTTCCAAATTCACTATATACATCCTTGCAAAAATAATTACTCCTTTCAAATGTAATGTTAGAGACGTTGGAATGTATAAAATTTTCTCATTCCACACATCCACTTATACAAAAAATAATCAATTAACTTTATTTAAAAATAGGTAACATACAAAGTATATTCTTTGTTTACATTGACATGGCCGCAATGTAGAAATAAACATCCACTAGAAGGTCTTAAAAAATGACCTTCGGAATTTACAGAATAGTGTTCATGCATCAAGACATCATCTTCATAGACTACATAACAAAGTGCCCATGTACAATTAATCTTCATTTAAGTCAGTATCATGTCTTGGACTTCGCCCAGCCTCACTTGAGATCGCTCAGGCTGTCCGATGGCGGACGGTGTCGTGTAGAGAGGGGAGCGCCTTGAGAATTCGCAGGGAATCTGGCTGCGACTGGAGATTGTTTGCTCAGGAATCCAATCGTATCTTCAAATCTTCAGGTCTTCGGTCTCTAGACTTCAGTCTTCAGTCTTCAAACTCCTCCCCGTTGGCCTATCCTGTGGTGGTTCTAAAGGGTTAAGGGTAAAGGTGGGTGATAAGAAACCACGGCCTCGGACGGGTAAAACGGGACGGCCAGACCACAAGCTGAAACCGTCCGAAAGATTGGCTCCTAAAATTCAAACCCACGGTGACCGGCAAACGTGCCTCACCGGTGGGAACGACATAAACACGACCGTGTGGGCAATTAACCCCACTTTGCCACAACAGAGTTTACAAGAACAGAATTGAAATACAACTAGCCTCCAAAACTCGTTTGGAATCACAAAAAAAGAAATCGGACCACAAGCCACAACACACTTGTCTCCATCTTCTCTTCTCTTCAAGTCAAGCCTCAAGTCTTCAATTCCTCCATCCTTCAACTCCAAAGTCTTCAAGTGTTCAAAAACACTAAGAAACCCAAAAGAAGTGTTCAAAAACACAATGGAAAAGTTTCACCAAGGCTGTATCCTTCAAACAAGTGACACAGATGACTTAAAACTTCAAATACTAAGTGTATTAGCTCTCTGGAAAGCTAATTCAAACAACTAACACTCCTCCAAATTTCAAGTCAATCTAAACTACTGTCCGAAAGTTATGGACAATCAAAGTTCTGCCTACCCCTATTCATTCAGATCTCTATAACTTCTTGCTCACAACTCCGAATTTCAATTGTGATATCTTTCTAGAAAGCTAAGATAGAGACGCATACACCCTCCAAATCTCAAAGAAAACTAAGATCTACAGCAAAAGTTATAGCTTGTCAAACCTCTGCCTCTCAATGGATGGCCTCGGGTTTTCACAGGAAAACAAACCTTCATAACTTTTGCTACATAACTCCGAATTCAATTTGTGATATCTTTCTAGAAAGCTAAGATAGTGACGCATACACCCTCCGAATCTCAAAGAAAACTAAGAACTACAGCAAAAGTTATAGCTTGTCAAACCTCTGCCTCTCAATGGATGGCCTCGGGTTTTCACAGAAAAACAAACCTTCATAACTTTTGCTACATAACTCCAAATTCAATTTTTGAAACGAGTATAGAAATCTCTGAAGACAAAGAACAAACCCTTAAATTTTCAATTCCATGCGAACAAAATTCGCTGAGCTACATACAGTCAAAGTTCTGCTCCAAACCCTTGTTCTGTCACCCGCACACACACACACTCACTCACTAAGGAATCTCTTTTCCCACTTTTCCACCTCAAGTGGACGTGAGCACTCCAGCCCATGTCACCCTACCCAAAGTACCCCACAAGGTACTTCATTACTTTCTTATCCTTTCCACTTTCAACCACATAAAATTCCCTAGTCATTTATTTATTGGAAGACTAAAAACTTAGACCTTCCAATCAACAAGATAATTAAAATAAAAAAATAACTAAATAAAAAGAAACTTATCGTAAGATAGTTGATGGTACGGACGTATGAAGGTGTTGATTCGCACAACCTGATCACCAAGTCGTGGACTTGGTTGGCTGGAAATGTCGTAGTCAGTGGCCGCCGCCGGTCCGGGTTCGAACCCGATCGAGTCCGTCGAGTGGTTGGGCGGCCCACGGCTTGGCTGGCTAGTGAGGCAGGAAAAATACCAGTCAATCCGCTACCTACCCCCCTGAGCAGTGACAAGAACGGTGCAGCACCTACATGCTAACACTTGCCCAAATCCCCAAACCGTGGTTCTCACCACGATCAAACCTTTTTACCTCATCTAACCGCTAGCTGTAATCAAAACATATCCACACTGGTATTAATATCTACATGATGGAAGAATTTCCATCAGGACAACGGACTTGGCCATAATGCTCGATCGAACGGCCGCACGATCGGCACCATCTATCGTAGTCGTCCGATCGCTCTCATCCATCTGTGGCCGTTCGATTGCGGATGCACTCGGCTGCGCCCGCCTAATCGGACGATCTCGCTCCATCCGATGCCAATCGAACATCCTTGATCAATCGACTTGAGATCAGTCGGTCGGCACTTGGTGGTCAACCGCCATGCCGTCCGCCCTAGAGCTTTGCGGACAGCCACCACGCCACCAAGCCTCAAATTTTAGCAACTCCCTCCCCTCTCCTCCACTTCTCTCTGCTCTTTGACATCACAAAAGTGGTTTAAAACTTTTCTTTTTTAGGTAGTTTGACATTGCACTTGCAGTCTAAATAAGGAGAAAGAGTCATGCATTACTAGTAAGAGGAATGTCTGGAAGATTTTATGCAAATATAGTTGGATATTCCATTCCAAATATCCTATGCGCTTGGAAACATATGAAGAATATAACTTGTGAACAATGATTCTACTTAAAATAGACAACATAAGAAATGTTGATTCATTTTCTTCCTTTACAGGCTTTACTAACCACAAGTATATTGGAATGGGCGACCGCCAGGCCGTCCGCATGGCGGTCGGTTTTTGCCATATGCGTGTCCCCCTTGCCGTCTGCCTCGCCAACCGCACAGCGTTCGGTCCTTGGATGTTCCCTCCACGGACTACAAAGCCGACTGCCGTTCGGTCGGCCCTTGGGCGTCCACCCCGCCGACGGCCAGGCCGACCGCCAAACAATGGGCCCTTAGGCGTCCGCTACGCGCTTTATAACGTTGAAAGCGCGTTTTCAAGACGCTTTCATCGATAATTACACGTTCAAAAAATTCCAAAAATGAGGGAGTTATGGCCAAAAAACCCGGGGCAGCCCGATTTAGGAACAATGCTGACTGTTTCGACAGCCTGGTCAAATGAACCACAACTCCAAATTGAGTTTGGTTTTCCTTGTTTTGTACTAGTGCAGGGGGCGCTCAAATGACAAAGACTGACCGCCGTGCGGACGACTAGGTAGTCAGCCGCGAGGACGGGTGAGGGCAATCGCCATGCGGACGTGAAGTGAGGCTCCATGTATTGTTTTCTTTACACTCACGGTGATTGTGATCGTTGGGAGACGGGAGGATGTCAATCTACTAGCGGACGAGGTCGGGGGAGCGGTTGGCGGGGCGGTCGACAAAATGTCGACCGCTGGACGGTCCGCTGCGCGGTCGGGAGAGGGCGGTCGGCCAAGCGGACGGTCGTGCAGTCGCCCGTGCAGACGAAATGGCCGTCTCCAGCGTGGTCGCCTCCAGGGGTGGACGCCCGGCGCTGTCTGCCGGGCGGTCGGCCGGGGTTGCGGACGGCTATTTACCCCGAGTAAATTGACTAAAATTGTTTATGTCATCGGACGTCCTCATGGCGCCGAGGGCGTCCTTCGTCGGGCGACCGGACGTCATGAACGTTGAGCGTCGTGACAACTCTGATGGAATTATAATTTTTTTACCTTAGTAGGTGTCAAAATAAGAAACTAGCTAACCCCAATAGGATAGAGGAGCCAAAATGTGGCTTCTCTAATGACATTTTACGGATAATAATTGATGCCAATGATCTTTTTTCATCCAATTCTTTTTTGGAGAATTTGTTGAATGTGTAAGTATTAGGTGATGATGAAACTTGTCTCATTGACTGAGGTAGTCATGTTTTGCCTAGCCCTTAAAAAGTTAAATCTATTGCCAAATGATGGAATGACAAATCCTTTCATAAAAAATGTTTTTATTGATAGTATGCCAAATTCACAAATTCAGTACCAAGTCAGCGTTATCCTACCTGATGATTAAGAATTGGTCTTTACATGTGCCATGAATTGTGAGGAGTCTATATTCGGAGCTGGTTATGCATTAAATGCACAACTACCTCCTCCATTTATGTTGGAAATATACTCTTGGTTATGCTTTATCCATGGAAGGTTATGGAAAAGATTATTATCTTCAAAAAGTAATGAGTCCGTTCCTATTGGCTTTAAAGATCCAATCAAAAAAATTCCTTACCGTTATTATTATTGGCACAAGAGGATACTCAAACTAATGAAATTGAGAAATTATTGGAGAAATAAAAGCTTTTTTCTGTCCAAGTGGCAAATGTAAACACCAAACGACCTAGAGCGGATAATAAAAGGAATAATGTTTGGTGTACTAATTGTTGAGGTTATGGACATTTGACAACAAAATGTTCTACTCCAATTGGTAATAAAATACCTCTTAAATGTAGTTATTGTGGAGGGAAGAATCATGCTGTAACTTGTTGTTGGTATTTAAAGGAAGTTAGAGTAGTGAATCAAGTGGCTTCACCTCCACAAGAACCTGAGGGTAAAATAATTATGCTCAAATTTCTAAAAATGTTTTGTACATTCTCGTGATTGTGATAACTCTAATGAGAGTGGAAACAAGGGGAATGATAATAATGAACCACAAAGAAATAGAAGACCTATTATCTGTTATAATTGTGGAGAAACTAGTCATATAGCTCGCATTTGTAGTAAACCTAGTAAAGGTGGTCGTGGAGGATATGATCCACATTGTCAAAGACGTTAACAAATTGGACATACTGCTAATGAATGCAATGCATGGGCTGTGGTTAAACAACAAAGAAAGGAAGACACTAGAATGTTAATCATGTCTCTCAATGTCAAAGTTCTCTTGTAAGAGATGTTTGTATAACTAGGTTTGCCAATAAGGCCAAAGTAAATTTTTTAGAGAGTGATCAAGAGAATAGTTTGGATAGTGGTTATAGGCATAAAAAAGAAAAGAAATTAAAACATTAGAAGGGTGAAGGAAATAATAATCAAGCTTCCATCTCCATACCATCTTCCGCAACACCTATTACTCTATTAAAAAGACCAGTAAATGGTGAAATTCAAAAAGATAATAAGTGTTAAAATAACCTAAAACCAACACTGTAGTCCTACAAAGAGATGCTTTTCACCAACAACAAACCTATCTTGTAAGTGGTGAGCGGTGAGCAAAAAAAAGTTTGAAAATAGGAAAACAAATAGGTTTTTGGTAAAAAAAAAATTGGTTTTGAAGAAAATTAATAATTAGTGTAACTTTTGATACAAAATGTTGGAATTTTTTCTAAATAAAGAAAATTTCCTATAGCTGTGGATACATTGACCATTGACAAAAAAAAATTCCTTTCTTCACTCATGTCCACGAATTGTAATCTACGGAGTTAGATAATTTATTCATCAAAGCAGTATAACAAGATTTTTCTAATAATATATCAATCGTCCAAGATGACCCCAAACTATCAAGTGATGGTGGGAGATATCAAATTTCTTTAAATGAAGTAGTTGCGGGTTCAAATCTTGGTTGTGATATGTTGTCTCCAGCTGATGAAACTGCCGCAAGTTGCCAACATACCACTTCGTATGCGGCAGAATAAAAAAAATAGAGAAAAACTAGTAGAGAGAAAAACACTGATACATTTACTATTATCCATACTCATGGGATGCAATATCCATTTAACATATTTTGTTAGAGATTAGAGTTGCTCGTTGTTATTATGATATCGTAAATAGTTGAGGTAGATTTAGAAGGGAAAGTATAAGGGAGAAAATGGAGAGAGGTGAAACGAACTTAAAGTAGTCCCATGTGCACTCGCAAAGGTTGTTACCAATTGGTACTATAAGTAAAGGCCTTCAAATGAAGGCCATATCTCACTTCAAGCGTTGTTTGTTATACCTTATCTGTTTCATTTGCTTGTGCAATCATTTCTCTATTTCTTTTGAACCTCAATAGGTTATGGGCCAACTCATGTGACTTGCGTGTGTAGAGTTTTGGTGCAAATTGGTTACGAGGAAATCTTGGTAGTCTTTGAGTGTTGGAGGTGCACAAAATCCAATTTGTAGGATTACATGTGTACAAGAGTTGGCTCAAGGTTGTTGGCAAATTGGACGTGCACAAGGTTCAATTTCAAGCATTAGAAGTGCACAAGTATCGATTCAAGGCCATTGGAAGCATTAGAGGTGATTGAAGACGATCCAAGGACTTTCTACGAGCATTGGAGGTGTACAGTGAAGGGTGACAACTTTGTAAGTATTTATATCTGCATTTTTGCACTTTTGGACTTTGCCCATACACATAGTATACAATCCATATGGGTAGCCGTGAAATTTGAGTGTTCTAGGTGTGTGTGCATGTTGCCTATACACATAATATATAACCTGTATGGGTAGCCCTGAAATTTGAATGTTGTAGGTGCATATGTGCACATTGGAGCCTAAAAAAGGCTCATTTGAGTGATTAAGGTGCACTAGTGCACATCGGAAGTTAGAAGTTAATGATGGAGTGCAAATATGACAACATATGATGGCGAGAGTGTTAGACTCATTGACAAGTTCAAAGGTGAGAATTTCAATCTTTGGAAGTTTAAGATGGAGATGGTGTTGGCATCCATAGACCTTTGGGAGATTGTGGATTACTTCGAGGAGCCTCCATCCAAAGACGATGATCCAAAGGCTCATTTGAGTGATTAAGGTGCACTAGTGCACATCGGAAGTTAGAAGTTAGTGATGGAGTGCAAATATGACAACATATGATGGCGAGAGTGTTAGACTCATTGACAAGTTCAAAGGTGAGAATTTCAATCTTTGGAAGTTTAAGATGGAGATGGTGTTGGCATCCATAGACCTTTGGGAGATTGTGGATTACTTCGAGGAGCCTCCATCCAAAGACGATGATCCAAAGGTGAAGGACTATAATTGGTGTGTATAGAAGGCCATGTCCGTCATTGGCCTCAACTTGGTGGACAACCAACTTGCCTACATCAAGAGTTCCAAAGGACCCACGGAATCATGGAAGACTTTGTGCAACATCCACAAAACGAGGAGCTTGTCCAACATCCTCTTCATTTGCCGCAAGTTCTTCACAATCAAGATGCAAGAGGGAGATGATTTATTGAATCATGTCAACGAAGTGAACGCACTTGCGGATCAACTCACTTGCTTGGATGTCCCGGTGAGAGATGAAGATGTGGTCATGACCTTGCTTGAGAGTTTGCCGCCTTCATATGAACACTTAGTTACGGCCTTGGAGACCTTGGCAATAAAGGAGCTCACTGTAACCCTAAATTCGCCCCCCTTAGATGCATTTTGTAGTCAGGGTTCGAATTCAAAATCACACTATACCTCAATCCTACAACTTCCTTTTTAAACCCATGATGTTATAGTTTTTGGTACCCTTATGGTTGCTTCACCTTCACACTAATCTTGTTCCTTTCGTATACCACAATTTTTGCTTTGATTTCCCCTTCCCTTTCTTCTTCAAGTCATATTTTCTCTTTATCTCTTATTTAATTATTTTTTGAATGCCTTCATATTGGTCTATTAATTCTCGGATATTCCTTTTATCTCACGTTAATTTTTGCACTCAAAAACCTATGGATACTAACATCCCACCTACATCACATTGAGACTAGACACAGAGTGTATGATTGGGAGGAATTAGTTCCCTTTAATTCAATGTACAACCGTGCACAGTGCACTACCCAATACCACAGTTCACACAACGGTGAAAGGTTTATTAATCCTAGCTAATACGTCCAGCCTTGAATGTCGCAGGAATTGGAGCGTTTCCAAGTGCGGACACCGTGACTGCACACAACCTTCTGCTGCAGCCAAATGTCGACCGTCTCGTGCAACAGACCCTCCAAGCTCACTCGCCGACACTAGTGGGACAGTAATGCTTGTCCTAACTCTGCCCTACTCTCTCCCTCACACGCTCCTACCGCCGAGCTCTCCCCGAACACAGCGAAGACCCCGCAATTGCCACCACGTGAGCAACCCCGATCGAAGCTGCCGCTATCCTCCGTCCACTCTCACACCGCTCAGATGCACAACCGCGCACAACCGCAGGAGCAGCACTGCTCCGCACCACTACAGACCTCCTCTCGTCCAAAGCGCTGGCCGCTCAACCGCACAGGACTCCTACCGGAGGTACAAGACTCCCCACACTCGCTCCAACTTTTGATAGCTTCCTCTTCTCCTTCAGCCTCTAGGGAAAAAGAAACCCTCGCCTGCTTGCGTTCTTGATGGGCGGACGCCGTCGGTTGTCGCGCACAAGGTACCACCCCTCGCTGACTATCCGAGAATCACACTACAATATCTCCGACCTTTCGCGCTGCCTCCTCCAACTACTTCCTCTCTCTGGTTCAGTGCGTACTCTAGAGCACTCACACAGACACAAACCTCACACACCGCTCTCTCGACCCCAGCTCGCACACACCATTTGGAACACAGCAACCCCACCTTCACACCGCGCAGCGCTCACATATAACACTCACAGATCACCCGCGATCGCCCTCACAACCGGATCCCAACACGCACACAACGAACCCCGAGCACACACGCACTTCCCTACCAGCACGCACCTCCGCGCCTACAGACGCAGGTGCCCCCGATTCTAGTGCAGACGTTGCTCAACTCCGACGTAGATGCTACCCAACCACCTGCAGCACTTCGCTCTCCCAGAAACTGCCCACGCGTAGCTCTCCGGCAGCCGCTCCAGCACGTAGCTCCGCAGCCCACGACCGAGCAACGTCGAGACACAACTCCAACGCCGTCCCTTCACACACCCGGCCACGCCCCTCCTACCTCGCACAGCTCTTCCGCCGCACCGCCTCCAGCAACCGAGCTCCTACGAACAACCGCGTCGCCACGCCTGCGCTTTCACCAGCTCCGCAAAATCACCGGCAGCCGATTGTACTTCGGTGCATACTCACCATCTCTCCCACTCCCCGCAGTTCTCTTACTCACCGCCAGACTCCGCCACTCACATGCACGCTATGAGCCACAACTTGCGCTCACACCTCCCCACACTCAAACCCCAGTAAACCTCCACAACCTGCTAGGCTCGCTCCACACACCACTCACTTGTTTCCGCACCCCACACACGTCTTCCGCTTCAACTTCTGACCACATGCGCACTGACAAAAACAATCACGGCACGCGCCTACAGACACGCGCCCCTTTCCCCCTGATCACAACAAGAGCCACTGCTACCAACGCCTCGACCTCCTTCTGGCCCAACAGACCCCGCTCTCTTCACAGCCACCTTGCCCCCGCCTCTCCACCGACTCACAATCTTCTCGCCCGCGTCGCACCCTCGCCCTTCACGCCCCGCGCCGCAGCCCCACGACCCCTGGCCCTTGGTTGGTGCACCCACGTCCTCACCGCGCAACCCCCGGTCACGCGTATCGCTCGTGCCCGCGAGACCAGCTCCTCCCCTAGCGTCGATTCAGCTCCTCCACAGCACGTTGTGCGTTGCGCCAAGCTCCCCATGTGACGTCCAGATTCCGGTCCCAATTTTTAGATGAGCGCCACCCTGTTGCCAGCTCCCTCACCAACGTACTCCAACGGTCTCGGTGAGTTAATACCCTCCCTGGGGATCCCACATGTCCATAACCTCCGCGACAACCGACCTCAACCGGCCATGGTGGTCATGGATATGGCTGGCTATGGCCAGCCATGCCCGCCATAGCCACGGGTATCAACTGGTTTCTCCTTCCTCCTGTTCTTTTCTTTCCTTTTCTTTCCTCTTTCTTTTCCCTTCTCTTTCTTCTTCTTCTATCTTTTTTTTCTTCTTCTTTTCTCCTTCTACCTCTTCTACTCCTTTCTAATTCTACTTCTAATTCTTTTCTTTTCTTTTCTTCTATTTTTAGTTCTTCTACTTCTCTTTCTGCTACTTCTAATTTTCCTTGTGAGGTCTAATCACCTCTAAACTCTAACACCTCTCCAACCTTTTCTTCCACTATTCTATTTAATTTCCTAAAATTTGGTCATCCAACCACTATCAATCACTATGTCTTCGTACCCACTTTGGTGAACCACAACCTAATTAAGTAATGAAATACTACTAAAGGCCCCAGAAATCCCTGTATCTTTTTCTCCTATTATGTGAAGTTGTCCATAATCACCCGAACACCTTTCCACTAATTTGGTGACGTATTCGGGTTTGTTTACACCATCATCATTATGTCCATGCTAGTTTCTGACTAATCTACAACAAATTCACTAGTTTAACGTAAAAATAAGTGTGACCCAGAAATTGGGCTCACACTCACCATCAAGTTTGTGACAACCCGGTTGATGCACAAAGTATCCAAACGCAAGGAGAAGGAGTCCAATGGCGGCAATGCGGCCTTGGTGTCAAAACAAAACAAGTCGGGAGATTCTTCTTCAACACGTGGCGAGCCCAAGGTATATTACAATTGTGGCAAACCGGGCCACATTGCACGAAAGTGCTTCAAGCCAAAGAGTGGGAGCGGGACAATGCAAACCAAGCAAAGGAGAAGGAGAACGCCAATCATGCAAAGGAGGATCATGACTACATATTTGCAACTCAAGGTGGACCACATTCCAAGTCCATGTGTGAGTGGATCATAGATTCGGGCGCGTCAAAACACATGACACTTCATAAGGTGGCATTTAACACGTATGAGATAATTACTCCACGGAATGTGCATTTGGGTGATGATAGTGTTGTGGAGGCCGTTGGTGTCGGATCTATTCTTGTTGAAGTACTTGTGAGGGGTTGCTCTAAGAGGTTTAGAATCAAGGACGTTCTCCATGTGCCCAAGTTGTAAGCGAACTTGCTCTCCGTGAGCAAACTTGTGACAAGGGGAATGAAAGTGCAATTCAACGTAGATGGATGTGTGTTGAGGGCAACAAACAAAGATTTTCTTGTGGGAGCACCTCGTGAAGGCAATTTGTATCAAGCAACTTTCATGAAAGTGTTTGAGGCGAATGCAACCAATGTGGCACAATAATCAACAAAGAGCGGTGGATTCAAGCTTTGGCATCGTCGTCATGGTCATTTGAACGTGAAAGTGCGCATTTATTTGAAAGCATGGTAAGTGGCATGGCTCTTGGCAAAGATGAATTACCAATGTCATTTTTGTAAAGGATGCGTGCAAGGTAAGCAACATAGGGCACCATTATCGAAGGATGGAGCGACGCGTGCAACAAAGCCTTTGAAGATTGTGCATTTGGATGTGTGCGGCCCTATGAGGATCACTTCCATAGGTGGTGCAAGGTATTTTGTGGCCTTCATTGATGACTTTTCGAGGAGGGTGTGGGTGTACATCTTGAAGACAAAGGAGGAATGCCTGCAGACGTTCAAGGAGTTCAACGCCCTTGTAGAGAAGAAATTGGGTCACAAGATCAAGATGTTTTACTCGGACAATGGTAGGGAGTTTATATCCAAAGACTTCCAAAGTTTCTTGAAGAAGCATGGCATTGAGAGGCAGACGTCAACACCTTACAAGCTAGAGCAAAATGGAGCTGCAGAATGTGCAAATTGTACCATAGTAGAGATGACAAGGAACATGATCCATGCACAATGCCTAAAGCTTGAATTTTGGGTGGAAGCGGTGGCGAATGCGGTCTACATCCGCAATCGATGTCCAACGAGGGCTCTCGTCACTATCACACCTCAAGAAGCTTGGAGTGTCCGCAAGCCATGCATTGCGCATATGCAAGTGTTTGGATGCATTGCATATGCAATGGTGCCGGATACAAAGAGGGGTAAGCTTTATGCAAAAGGCACAAAGTGTTTGTTTCTTGGCTATTGTGAGGGCACTCAGGCATATCGACTCATGTGGATTGAGACGAAGAAGATCATTAAGAATCGTGATGTAGTATTTGTTGGAGATACTACTAGTTTTACTAGTAATGTTTTGGAGATGAGTCCAAGTGGGAGAAGCGAGACCCCTATCTTGGTGGACAAATCTTTCAAACCACCACCCTTGAAAGATTGCGATGGCGATACCAAGAAAGAAGAGAGATTGGATGCCAAAAAAGGAGGTGTAGCATCTTCATCAACACCTTCACCAAGTAATGAGGACTTGGAGAACTTACAAGAGCCACGATATCCAAGAAGAGAGCGTCGCCCGCTCGGTAAATGGTGGAAGAGCCACATTTTGCCTCATCACGAGATAGAGCGTGCCAATGTGGCGTCATTGGAAGATCCTTTAAACATGTGTGAGACTCTGCAGTCAGAGCATGCAAGCAAGTGGAAGTCGGCCATGCAAGGAGAATACAACTCGTTCATGTTGAATGGCATGTGAAAGTTGGCTCTTCTTCCAAAGGACCAAAAGAGCGTTGGATGCAAGTGGATGTTCAGTACAAAGAAGGATTCTTCGGGTCGAGTGGTGCGCCACAAGGCAAGATTACTTGCCAAGGGTTACTCTCAAGTTGCGGGAGTTGACTTTCTTGAGACAATTGCTCCCGTTGCCAAGTTCACCACCATTTGGTGCATTCTTGCACTTGAGACGGTCTTGGACTTAGAGATCCACCAAATGAATATGAAGACCGCATTCTTAAATGGTGAGTTGGAGGAGGACATTTACATGGACCAACCCCAAGGTTTTGAACAAGAAGACTTTGATCAACTTGTGTGCAAGCTCAAGAAGTCATTGTATGGACTCAAGCAATCACCAAGAGCATGGTACCAAACCATTGATGCTTTCTTCTCCAAGGAAGGCTTTACAAGGAGCCAAACGGACTATTCCTTGTACATGAAGCAAACAGGCGCGTATTTGTTGATAGCCCTCATCTATGTGGATGACTTGATCATCTTTGCTAGTCTTTTGGCTAAGTTAGCATGGCTTAAATGTAAGCTCAACACGGAGTTTGAGATGAACAATTTTGGTGAGTTAAAGTATTGCCTTGGTGTGGAATTTGTGAGAGACCGCAAAGCACGCACTATGACCATGAGCCAAAAAAAGTATGTTGACGAGGTGCTCAAGCGCTTCAATATGGAGGAGGCAAGCCCATTGGTACCTCTCTTGATGTGAATGTCAAGTTGTTGAAGCTTTCAGAGAAAGAGTTTCAAGCCATTCAAGGGTAAGATGGAAGGCGTACCATACAGGAGTGGAGTTGGAATATTGATGTATGCCATGGTAGGTACACCGCCTGACTTTGAATTTGCGGTGAGCATGGTGAGCCAATTCATGTCTAGGGCTGATCCGACACATTGGAGTGTCGTGAAGCGCATCATGCGGTACTTGCAAGGTAATATAGACCACAAATTGTGCCTTGGTGGTAAGGACATTGCTTTCATGGGGTATTGCGACGCGAATTGGACCAGAGTTGCAAACGAGCGTTGTTCGACAACGAGGTATGTGTTCTTTGTTGGAGTTTGTGCCATCTCGTGGAATTCCAAGAGGCAACCAATCATTGCCTTGTCTACAAAGGAGGCGGAGTACATGGTAACTAACCAAAGTACGAATGAGGTCATTTGGCTTTGAAAGGTGTTGGCGGATGTGGGGTTTGTTCCAGAAGGAGCAACGACCATCATGTGCGACAACCAAGGATGTATAGCTCTTGCAAAGAATCCCATACACCACTTACGCACGAAGTACATTGATGTGCAACATCATTTTATTCGGGAGAAGTTGGAGAGCGGCGAGATAAGCTTGAAGTATTGTCCACCAAAAGACATGGTGGCGGATGTGTTGACAAAAACACTTGCAAAAGAGCAACATCAAAGGTTAGCAAAGGCAATGGGATTGCAAGAAGGTAACTACTCGCAAAGTGGGAGTGTTAGAGATTAGAATTGTTTGTTGTCATTTTGATATCATAAATAGTTGAGGTAGATTTTGAAAAGAAAGTGAAGGAGAGAAAATGAAGAGAGGTAATACAAAGTTAAAGTAGTCCCATATGTATTGGCAAAGATTCAAGATTGTTACCAATTGGTACTATAAGTAAAGGCCTCTGAAAGAAGGCCATATCTCACTCCAAACATTGTTTGTAAAACCTTATGTGTTTTATTTGCTTAAGCAATTACTTCTCTACTTCTTTTGAACCTCAATAAGCTTTGCCGAACTCCCCTAATCTGTCTAGCTCTTTGTGATGCTCGTATCTACTACATGACTTTGACTGATCTTGAGCGCACTTGAGTAGCCATTCATTTGGGACATCATTATCATCTCATCTCGAAAGGCGTTGATCAACCTGCAATGGACGACATGCTCGATTGTGTCGCGAAGGAAGTCCAACGTGCACCAAAGGCTATCAACTCAGCAATAGTCAGGGCTGCGAGCAAGACTTTCCTCTACAACTACTTGATCCGTCCAGGCTCCGGATTGTCGAGCCTTGAAAGAGCCTCAAAGGATGATGTCCTTGACCAATTCGAGACTTTCTCATCTCCAAACATTAGAAATCTTGTATCAACATGCAAGAGGTTCTATAGCGGAGGGAAGGGAATAATGGACAACATCATGGACCTGAAGGAGTTGTCGAAATTCGAATTCATCCACAAAAACAAGTTTCGGGTCAATCTAGAGGTAAATTTTTTGTATTTAAATGTCTATTGATTGTCTTGGTAATGGTATTGATCTTGTGCAACGTATGCAATTTGGAGGGGACTTTCAAGATTATTGGCTGATGTGTGATCATGTTAAGCTTGCCAAGGACTAGAGTACCATGTATACGACAGTAGGTATTATAGAGTTGTGACACTTGCCATGTGCAACTTGCAATCGTAGGATGCTGAAGCCCAACAATTGTTCTTTACAATGATACAATAAAGAACCATGGGCAAGAGGAGACAAACTTCAAAGGATTCATGGCAAACAGCGCTGGTGCAAATTGGTATGCCGTTCGGCGAGTTTGTGGCAACGGTCACAAGGACAAGCCCATGGAGAGTAAAGAACCAACTTGTTTGTTTCATTGGACTAAGTATCTTTAGCGAGCAACTACCAGAAGCATTCTTCTTGGTTTTTAGGAGTAGCACATTGCCTTCTACAAGATCTAGAAAAACGCAAAGACTCAGCAGAAGGTTGAAGCTTAGTACAATGTAATTTGTGGGTGGTGGGTGTCTACCGGTGCCACAACCAAAACTGAGCGTCAAGCTCTCGAGGATTGGATGGCTTTTTGGCACTTCCGTTATTGACAATGGGGCAGGATTATGCAACTTGTGAGTAACCTTCCCGACTTTGAAATATGTAACCTCCAATGCTCACCTTAAGAGAAAGAGATTAGAAGTGAAATTTAATAACGTTGTTGTGTTTATTGAGGATCTCACACTTGACGAAAGATCCGACATGCCATCGTGCAACCTTGCCAAAACTGTCCACAAGAGTTGGCTACAACAATCCGGAAATACAATGACGTGTTTGTACACAACAACAGAGGACGACCTCATCCGTGCTTTCATTCAGATTACTTCATACCGTGCATGGTTGAAAGGTGGCACGTTTGGTAAAGGTCCTGACAAAGGTACCCTTTTTTTGCGCTTTGCTCAACACTCAAGAGATCCAAAACTCATAGGTGAGGCTTTTAGGTACTTCCCTGGGGTTGAGGATCTACTAACTAGGACGGGCGGCTTGGAAGGTGCTGAAATTTTTGGGTCCACGAAGCGCAAGCTCGACATGCCACCCGATTCCGCCGACAATTTCTACAGATAAGATACGGTGAACTATTGTATTCCCCATGATGGCCGAAGGGTGACTCGAGCCCGTATTGAAGAGGCTTTCACCGGACAAGACTCCGGTGTCCAATATACAACATCCGTTTTGGAATTGGATTGTGATCCATCGAAGTAGCACATTGCCCGCCTGTCAAAAAAGTCTGCTAAAAAGTGCCAAGCTTTGCCAGCTCACAGTGGCGTAAAGTGCAACACTAAGATTGGGCGTGGGAGTCATAGAACTCCGGCCTCCACCTATGCCGAACTGAAGAAAGATAACAGATTGCCATAAAATATATTAGCGGAATTCTGGTTTTGTCCCGATGACATTAGTTGTTATGTGAAGGGATCCAAGAAACCGTTTCTGGTTGATGGGCCACTCGTTCCAATGATGTCGCTTGTGAAACTTGACACTAATTTAACAGTGCAAGAGGTACTAGCCTTGGAAGAAGCAAATTTCACTTGCAACATCGCGAAGTTCTTTCACCACAAAGACAATTCCAAGTGTCAATGAAGATGCCCCTTCCGTGATTGCACTTCTCCATTCCGGCAAATCCAAATTCTTACCACACCTTCCGAAACAACTATGTGATTCCTAGAACAATAGATGTTGCAACAACTGAGCAACGCAACAAGTGGTCAAGCGCAGCTCTTATGAATAATTGTTTGTCTCCAACCTCTATGCCATACCGTATCCAAGAAGGGGATGCGTTATCACTCTTGACACAAGGAAGGACAAGTCCTATTGCATCACCTTCACGAACCTTCCGGGGTGTTCTTGCCCTCACTTTCTCAGGATGCAATTCGAGGCGTTGGACAAGAAGGGACAATGGAAGTATTGCAAGCATGTGTATTATATCTTACGTTATCTTTGTAAGATGGATTATAAGGACGACTTATTCATGCATGCTCCGAGCTACAGCTTCAACGGATTTGGATTAAAAGCAATAAACAAAGATCTTGAATTGATTATGATAATTAAAGTCTTGGGCTTAGTGTACAAAATGAAGAGAAGGATAACGCACTCTACAATGTACTTCATTGGATCGTTTTATTTCCTTTGTTAATTAGTTTTCCAACACATGTAGCAAAATTAGATATAAGATTGTAAAGAACTCAAGCCATTTATAAACAAAGTGCCGGTTACAAGATAATCTAAGGCTATAATTTGAAGATGCTAAAAAATTAGAACAAAAGATCTCCGCGGGACCCTAAACCCTAAATCCTAAACTTAAATCCTTGATCACTTGGGTCCTTAGTTGAGCCACTTGAGGACCCCAAGTAGATCATAGCATTAAAACTAGACCAAATTTCATGAATTTCTAAAGAAAATATGAATATAAATATTCCATTAATCTTTTTTTTTTTTGTAATGATCTCGTGTTAGTTTAATAAGTACTTTGTATATCATGTATATTGTCCCAGAAAATATATAATATATGAAACAAGTCAAGATGATGGAATTTGTGGTTTTGTATCTTTCAAAAAAAAACTAGTTGGGTAGGGTTGGCGTACAAGGGGCAAACATGCTTTTAGTGGTGTAAAGTTGTTGAAACACCGTTGTTGCAAGTGCATCCCCTTGAGTGTTTTAAGTGACCAAAACACCCCAAGTGGTGACTCGTGTATCGTTCGAGGGATTCAAGTGAAGCTAGCTAGGTTAGGACAATCCGTTTATGACTCCTTCCTAAACTTCCTCTTATTATTCTTATTCAATCAGGCACAATCCAGTTACTTCACCTCTCCGGTTATCCGGATTGCCTCTTCTTACTTTCTTGTTTCCGATTTTGCATCCAGATCCGGGAATATCAAACCACACACAACACTAATCTGCTCTAGTTTTTCCTCGTGGCATTAGCTATCAGAAGACGCGTCCTGTTTAGAGAGGGATGGTGTACAAAACTCTCCCCTCGTAGATTAGTGTGGCAAAAAAATCCACTATCAATCCTAACATCCTCTACACATAATAATCACACGCACCAGGGTGATGTCTACCTCCTCACAGCTGTAGTGATGCTACCGGACATCCGGTCACGCAAGAGGTATTTCGACCCTTCGCTTACTACAACGACGAGATTCCTAGAGAATCCGGATCCGGTTGTGACTAGTTACGGTTTCAAACCTTCTCACGGAATCCCAGAGAAACTCGGATCCCTCACTTCTTCCTTTCCTCCACAATCCAGGCTTTACAAAGCTTACACACCCATTCAAAATGGGGTACGTTCGTGACAAGGACCACTTCGGAGCTCACACAAAAAGAAATAGAGAGGTATCAAGATTTAAGGACAGAAACTTAACAATAAAAATGGGCTGCACATCTCATACAACCTTAGGAACAATGTCTTGTAGTTGGGTGCTTGCAAACCCTCTTCCTAACACTAAGACATCGAGAACCAGATTCTAGCTACAGCGGCGGCCATGCAAGGCGTCCGACCTACACACCAAAAGCCAGGCCACCCGGGTCCGCAATCTCTCCACGCTCTTACGATTAGGTCAATTAACAAGACCCTAACAGCCTCGCAACTAACAACTAAATACCCTGCCTTCGGGATCAAAATACAAAACCAGAATCTCCACAATCAAAACGGTTCCTCACAGCTAGTTTGTGGCCTGCCACTTCCTAACTACCCCTCGACCAGATCCAAAAGTTACGGATCTGATCCACCTTTCCCGAAATAAGTTCCGGTTCCGGGTAAAAACCCTAATTATCCAGTCACCGCTATGACCGTTTAACCCTACCACTAGACTCCTAACCTCCTACAGCTAGTTTCCTGTGCACAAGGCAAGGGGTCACCCTACTCCTTGTCTTCTTGATCTCGACCTTCATCTTCCTCCGAAGAGTCCGAGCTTCACCATTGAAGTTCCAACTTGGGGCGAAACTTATTCTTCCTCTTCCATCTTGTCCTCCGGCTTCTGCACCACAATCCGTTGGCACGCAGGTGTTCTCTCCTCCACTTCCCGGGTGATAGTCCGCAAAGCCGACCGAATTTGCCGCATGGGGATTACCCTCTCGAAAACAGACAGGGTCCGTCTCTTGGAAACCCGCGAGTCTAGAGTGTCAACCTCCACGTAGCTCGTCTTCCCCTTTCAAATCCTCGTCTTCAGCTGAGACAGCGGAGGGAGCTCGTCCTTTCGCTTCTTGGATTCTGGACCAGCAGTTTGGAATTCGGCTCCCGGTTCCAAAACCACGAGTACTTCCGGAAGCGCCTCCGTCGGCTCTAAGTTAGGAGACATCTTCCGCTTTCCTTTTCCAACGTCGCGGAAGATCCCTGCGTGAATCTTCCGGCACTCCTCTAGTTCTAGTACCTTCTCCATCTTGGAGTGGTACTATACCAACACCCCGACGAGCTTCTTTGCCACCAGACCGTCAAGATTCCGGGCCTCGGTGAATCCAGCGTCGAACAACCTCGCCTTGAGCAACACGTTGCCCAGTTGCTGCACAAATTCGGTCACACGTGTGAGAGCAGGTGCGGAATCGTTTGTCTTACCCATTGCCACAGCCAACTCCACATCCTTCAGGTCTATTGACGTCTTCATCTTCCGATTCCGGTTCTCCAGGGAGATGAGCCAAGCCTCAAGCTCCTGCACGTTCTGAGGTTGCAGATTCCTCTCCAGATGTGCGCACAGTTCATCTGCTCCCACGTCACCTGCAATCCGGCATGCCTCGGCCAGGATGACTTCGATCCGCTTGTGAGTCTCTTTGGCCTTCTTGTATCTTTCAACGATCATATCGAAAGGGTCATCTTTGTCTTTCTCCTTGCAAACCTTCTTCCTGCGGATTGGAGGAGTCGTGTTGCTCCTCTCGATCTGCTTCATCCTCTTCCTCGTGCTAGCTGATGTCGGCTGGATGTTGTCTTTGGGGGAATCCGAGTCCGAATCCGGTTCATGTTCAGGTTCCGCATCCTTCCAGTCGTGGCTTGCTAGCATTTTGGCCGTCTCGTAGGCGGTCTTCTCGTTGTTGCGCAGCAGGTCCTCGTGCTCATACATGTGATACATGAATGGGGAGATTGGGGTAGGCCGCACCTTCCCCAATCCGATTAGGAATTTGCTTACCAATTCTCCTACGATGTCTCCCTACGCCATCTGTCTTTTGCCGGTGTACGATCCCCAAATTGTGTTGGCCAATGTTGTGGTGGTCTTCGAAGGCTAATCCGGATACAAGATCAGGAGTAAGAACTCCAATACCCTCTGAACTCTCGGATCCTTGCAGTCCGCCACGGTCAGCCTATCCTTTGGATCTGCTTTCCGCGTGAACTTCCCGTCAATGAAGGATACTTGACGTAAACACATATCTTCTACTCGCGTCGGAAATCCGAATACGCCGCTCCACATCGTTGAAGTCCACTTCTTCGGCCTCCCTTGGATGGTGGCCTTGAACTCGTTGCAGACTCCATCCAGCAACACCCGGACCATAGCGTCGTCTCTAAAACCCCGTGGCTGCTCCCGGAATCCGAAACATCCCATCCTCTTTAGATCCGCATCCAACGTTTTTCGATCGCTCTCGAATTTGGGAATCACCGAAACCACAGTCCAAAGGTTCACGATCGATTCAGTCGCCGCCCTGCTGTTGGTCGCCTTCTTCAAAGTCATCGCAGCAAACACTCAACTGAATTCAGACCCGGATTCTTCCCAAGAGATCCGCGAAAGAATCCGCACTCAAATCCTACCCTGCAATTCCTAATTCCCAACCCGCAAAGGCAACAATCCTGGCTTACAATGTCCTCACACACAAACCCTCAGTTGTCCAAGCTCGCTCGCTTGCCACTAACCAATCCCAAACTCACCAAGAAAATGAGAGGAAGAACCCTGGGATTAACTATGTATTCCCAGTCCGGTAACCATTATCTGAATCCGAACCCGCAGTCGGTTATGATCGTTAAATCCGGTTCTGGTTCTGACCGTTAGATCCTATTCCTGGTGATAACCGTTCAAGACGACAATCTGGTCACTGATGCCCGAATTCCTTATCATTTTTAGGATTTTTAGTTTTAGGCAATGAGGACTTACTATAGTATTTAGTAAAACTATCTATTTGTAATTGAGGTGTTCTTAGTTTCTAAAAAATTACCATCCATTCGCCCTTGAGTTATACTAAGACGACAATTCCTTAAAAACCAGGTTCCGACATCAGCTCTAGTTTTCCCTCATGTTGTTAGCTAGCAAAGGACATGTATTGTTTGGAGAAGGATGGTATACAAAAATCTCCCCTCGTAGAGTAGAGTGGCAGAAGACTCCCCTATCAACCCTAACACTTCCTACACATCACAAGCACATGTACCAGGGTGGTGTCTACCTCCTCACAACTCTAGGGACGTTGCCGGACAGCCGGTCAGGCAAGAGGTATTCCGACCCTTTGCTTCATACAACAACGAGAATCCTAGAGAATCCGGATCCGGTTATGACCAGTTACAGTTTCTAACCCTCTCGCGGAATCCTTGAGAAATCCGGATCCCTCACCTCTTCCTTTCTATTGCAATCCACGCTTTACAAAGCTTACACAACCATTTGGAATGGAATACGTCCGTGACAAGGACCACTTTGGAGCTCACACGAAAAGAGATAGACAGGTGTCAAGATTAAGAACACAAACTTATCATTAAAAATGGGCAACGCATCTCATACAACCTTAGGAACAGTGCCCCGTAGTTGAGTGCTTGCAAACCCTCTTCTTAACACTAAAATAACGGGAACCGGATTCTAGCTGCAGCGGCGGCTATGCAAGACGTCCGGCCTACACACCAAAACCCAATCCACGCGGGTCCGCAATCTCCCGACGCGCTCACAATTAGGTTAACTAACTAGACCCTAACAGCCTTGCAACTAACAACTAAATAACCTCGCTTCGGAAGCAAAACACAAAACTCGGAACCCCACGATGAGTCTCCTAGCCATCTGACAAAACGGTCCCTAACAGCTAGCTTGCCACTTCCTAACTACCACCGACCGGATCCGAAAGTTATAGATCAGATCCACCTTTCCCGGAACAAGTTCCGATTCCGGGTAAAAGCTCTAATTACCGGGTCACCGCTGTGACCGTTTAACCCTACCACTAGACTTCTAACTATCTACGGCTAGTTTCCTGCACACAAGACAGGCTATGGCTCTACTCCTTTTCTTTTGAGCTAGATCTTTGTCCTCCTCCGAAGAATCTGAAAGCTTCGCCGTCGAGGTTGCGACTCAGGGTGATGCCTCTTCTTCTTCTTCGCCTTTGACTTCCGGCTTCTACTCCTCGATCCGCTAGCTCGCGGGCATCCTCTCCTCCTGTAAGCCAAATAAACCGCCCTCTAGCGGATGGCTTATCTTGAACACAAGACCCTAAACCAGGGATACAACCCCTTGTACAACCACCATTGAGACCAGCCATACATGCCACGGACAAGACATAGTGACTTAGGTTGTGGTTACTTGAGATTTTAGTGAACAATTGATATTGTTATGACTGAATTCAGCCTTAAATTATGTCCAAACTTCAAGCATGCATAAGTTTTGCCTTAGGGCTCTGTTTTCAACGTTTTTTGGTTTAAATGGATTCAAGTTGTTCTTCTAGACTTGATTAGATCCTTCAGGACCAAGTTAAGACCAAGGTACAACCCTGACAGCAGTGGGCAGCAGACAGACTTTTTCTTGATCCCAGAATTTATGTCCCATTATCTTCTTGGTTAGAACTTCGTTTTTTATGTTTTTTTCTTCTATCCTCACTAGTTTTCGTGCTTAACAATGGCAACATTCAATTACCCATCCAAATTAAACCTGGACTCATAGCCATGCGACCAGTAGTGCATACTCAATTCATACATTCACTTAAGTCATGCACCATATGATTCATGCATACATCACGCACATTTGCATCTAAAGGTCTCCCTCATGTGTATGGGCACACATACTGGTCAGTTGAGCTTAAACCCTTGTATTTCTTAAACCGAATTAGATTTGAAACCCTAATCTTAATTAAATTTTGGCAGCGCTTCCACGCTATCGTTGCGAGTAAAAAATTTAAGGTTTCTTCCTACCGTAGATGCAAGTACAACATGATCATACAGCAAGGCAATAACAAGCAAGTTCGGAAGGAAGGGAAGGCTCCATGTTTCGACGCCAATTCACCCTCTGCCCTTCTTGCTCTTGCTCCTCGTGCTCGTGTCGATCGCGGTGTTCTTCTTGCTCCTCGTGCTCGTGTCGTGATCGCGGTGTTCTTCCTACTCCTTGTGCTCGTGTCGTGATGTTCTTCTTGATCCTGGTCCTCGTGCTTGTGTCGTGATCGCGGTGTTCTTCCTGCTCCTCGTGCTCGTGTCGTGATGTTCTTCCTGATCCTACTCCTCGTGCTCGTGTCGTGATGTTCTTCCTGATCCTGCTCCTCGTGCTCGTGTCGTGATCGCGGTGTTCTTCCCGCTCCTCGTGCTCATGTCGTATCGCGGTGCTCTTCCTGCTCCTGCTCCTTGTGCTCGTGTCGTGATGTTCTTCCTGATCCTGCTCCTCGTGTTCGTGTCATGATCGCGGTGTTCTTCCTGCTCCTCGTGTGACCTAATTTTCTCTCCCCTGTCTCTGTCTCGTTCAACTCTTTTCCTTCTCTCCGAATTCGCTACTCATTACTCAACAAAATAAACCTTCAGTACTACGGCCGGGGCTTCCGGCTCGTGAGTTCAATTCCTAGTCCACTCTGCCTGTACTAGCCGGGGCTTCCGGCTCTTTCCAGTCCACTCTCACACTCACACTCCTCCTTCTAATGAGCGTCCTCCCTGGGGGGTAACCCCAAGGCCCTCTACTCCCCTCGCGTTCCCAACGTCGTTCCCTGCCATTTTTTTTCCTTCTCCATTAATGGCCTTCTCCATTAAAAAAACCTTAATCCATAACTAATTAATTCCGCGCCACCCTTGCACTAACAAAGTGGGTGTCACCACTTAACAAGGAATACTTCTACCTCATATTTTAACCTTATGCCACATGATGTGCGCATGATCACCAATAAGTGAGCCATCTAACTAATTCAAGGATGCTAAATCTACCTACTCCACCTAACTTGAATTCCTCTTGCGTGAGGTTATGCCTAATTTACTTAGTGATTGGTGAGGGTTTTATCCAAGTCATTTTGACCATTTTGGACTATTTTTAATGGGCTTTTAAAGCCTCATTCTTTTTTCTTTCTCCGCACCGTCATTCTTCCATCTTCTCCTATTTTTATCGTGGTTTCATCACCGTGGCAACTTCCCGGTCCCCGACTTGGTAGGAGGTAAATTCTTCTCCATCCCTTCTATTTCCTAACTTTTCTATTTTTTTATGTTTTTTAACCTTTTCTTTATTATTTTTTCTTTCTATTTATTTTTTGGTTAACCCCATAAAAATCTTGGTTGCCATAATGTGGCTCCCAATTTAAGAATTAGTGCATGAAAAGGCCAATTAACCATTTTGATCAAAAATCATGGGCTAATCCAATTGGATAACCCATTTCTACTACTTGTTGACCTTAATGCGCATGATGTGTGGTCCATTCGTCATCGTGAGCCGTTTTTGCGGCTCACACCTCCACTTCTTGTGTGACAGTCGGTGAAGCTGACCGAGTTTGCCGCCAATGGGTTGCCCTTTCGGAAACGGAAATGGTCCTCCTCTTGGAAAACCGTGAGTCCGGAGTGTCGTCGTCTACCTTGCTCATCTTGCCCTTCCAAACCCCCATCTTCAGCTGAGATAACGGAGAGAGCTCGTCCTTCCACTTCTTGGGTTCTGGACCAGCAATTTGGAATCCGGCTTCCGGTTCCGAAAGCACAAGTATTTCCGGAAGCGCCTCCGTCGGCTCTGAGTCGGGAGACACCTTCCGCTTATCTTTTCCAATGTTGCAGAAGATCCTTGCGTGGATCTTCAGGCATTCCTCCAATACCTTCTCCATCTTTGAATGGTAATCTTCCAGCACCCCGACGAGCTCCTTCGCTACCGGACCATCAAGTTTCCGGACCTTGGTGAATTCGACGTCGAACAACCTCGCCTTCAGCTATACGTCACCCAGTTGCTGCACAAACTCTATTACACGGGTGAGAGCAAGTGCGGAATCGTTAGCTTTACCCATCGCCGCAGCCAATTCCTCATCCTTCTTGTCCATGGTTGTTTTCATCTCCCGATTCTGGTTCTCCAAAGAGACGAGGCGAGCCTCCAATTCCTGCACGTTCCGGGGTTGCAGGTTCTTCTGCAGATGTCCGCACAGCTCATCCGCTCCCACGTCTTCCACAATCCAGCACGCCTAAGCGAGGATCACTTCGATCCGCTTGTAGGTTTCCTTGGCCTTCTTGTACTCTTCCGCGATCATGTCAAAATGGTCTTCATCTTCTCTCTCCTTGCTGACTTTCTTTGTGCGGATTGGAGGAGTGGTATTGCTCCTGTCGGTCTGCTTCCTGCTCTTCCTCGTGTAGGCTGATGTCGGTTGAACGTCGCCTTTGGAGGAATCTGAATCCGATCCGGTTCCTATTCAGGTTCTGCATCTAGTCCCGCATCTTCCCAGCCGTGGCTTGCCAACACCTTGGCCGTCTCATAGGCGGTCATCTCGTTGTCGCGCAACATGTCCTCGTGTTGGTAGAAGTGGTACAGGAATGAGGAAATTGAGGTAGGTGGCACCTTCCGCAATCCGGTTAGGAATTTACTTACCGATTCCCCTACAATATCTCTCCACACCACCTGCCTCTCACTTGTGTACGCTCCCCAGATTGTGTTGGCCAATGTCGTGGTCATCTTAGACGACCGATCCAGATACTAGATCGGGAGTAAAAACTCCATCACCTTCCTCACCCTCGGATCCTTGCAATCCGCCACGGTCTGATCATCCTTCGGATTCGCTTTCCGGGTGAACTTGCCATCAATTAATGACTTTCGACGTGAACACATACCTTCTCCTCGTATTGAAAATCCATATACGGCGCTCCACATTGTTGAGGTCCACTTCTCCGGCCTACCCCGGATGGTGCCCTCGAACTCGTTGGAGACTCCCTCGATCAGCTCTCGGACCATCATGTCGTCCCTGAAACCCTACGATGCTCCCGGAATCCAAAGCAGCCCATCTTCTTTAGATCCGCGTCCAGCGCCTTCTGGCCGCTCTCGGATTTAGGAACCACAGAAACCACAGTCCGGAGATTCACGATCGCCTCAATTGCCGCCGTGTTGTTGGTCGCCTTCTTAAGCGTCATCCCCACAATCCCTCGACTGAATTCAAACCCGGGATCTTCCCAAAAGATATGCAAATGAATCCGCACACAAATCCTAACCCGCACTTCCTGATTCCCAACTCGCAAACGGCAGCAATCCTGTCTACAACGCTCTCACGCAGAAACCCTCAGTCGCCCACGCTTGCTCGCTCGCCGCTAACCAACCCCAAACACACTAAGAAAGATGAGAGGAAGAACCCTGGGATTAATTATGTATTCCCAGTCCGGTAATCATTACCTGAATCTGAACCCTCGGCCGGTTATGACCGTTGGACTCGGTTATGGTTCTGGCCATTAGATCTTGATCCTGGTTATGATTGTTTGAGCCTGGTTTCTCGTCACCGATACCCAGATTCCTTCTTAGCGTTTTTCGGGTTTCCGATCTTAGGTAACGAGGACTTACAATAGTTTTTAGTAAAACTATCTTCTTACAATGAAGATGTTCCTACTTTCCGATAAAACACCACCTATTCTTCCCTTGACTTATACTAAGACGTCATTTCTTTAAAACTAGGTTCCAACAGAAGTTCATGTCCACAATGAGCCCAACTTCCAACTTGTACACGCGTGCGACCCTACAAGCGTGTCTGCCCAGCCCCATGTGTGCGCGAGCCGAGCCCTATTGGTATGCACCCAATCCATTTATTTACGCGCTTGACTCATATTTGTATGCGCGCTATCCATATCGGTATGCGCCTGACCAATTTAGTGGTGTTAAATGGACTGAAGCGTTTGTCGACAATGAACCTAACTTGTAAGGTATGCATGCCCAACCCATTTGGGAACGCGCCCAATCCATTTAGTGGTGTTGATTGTATGAAGTTCATGTCCAAAAAAAAACCCAACTTCTAATCCGCGCACATGTGCGACATTGCAAGGGTGCACACGTGCGTGGCTCTTATTCGTACACGCATAGGCCCTAATCATAGGCGCACAATAAGCAAGTGCTCGCGCGGCCCACAATAGTATGCGTCTGGCCCTTAGTAGTAGGCGTTCAACCCCAAATGCTACGAGCGCGGCCTGAAAGATGTGCGCCCGACCCGCTTGCACACGTTTCCGGCCTTATGACATGACGTGGAAAGTGGTATGACGTGTCAGCAGTGAGCACACGTGTATTACCATGGGATAAATTGTAAATTCGATTTTAAGGTTTGTAAAAAAAGAATTACATGCAACTCTTCACTAAAAAGTGATGTCCGTTATGTCCGTCTATCCGTCCGTTCAGTGTCTTTGGGCCCCTATCCGTCTATGTAGACAACTTTGCCTATTTGTAGTTCCCATCCGCGCTCCATCCGCAGTCCTTGTCCGCTCCCCATCCGCGCCCCGTTCCCTCCCCATTCGCGCCCTATCCGCAGTTCCTAACGGCAGTCCCCATCCGCTACTCATCTGCGGCCCATCCACTCTCCATCCGGACCCAATTTGTCCACCATCCGTAGTTCCCATCAGCAGTCCTTGTCCGCACCTCATCCGCATCCCATCCACGCTTGTCCAAACCCCCGTCAGCCACAAAATGCAAGTTCACAAAATTTTCTTTAAAGGGTTATCATTACATTTCTAAAGATAAAAGGGATGATATATACGTGAAATGTCATTGCCACCTACAACAGCCACGTCAACGTTGGGGTAGCTAAGATAGTGTACGTAGAGATAAAGTCCGTCTTTGATCCTGTATTGACTCTATTGTGCAGTGACGAGACGGTTCGTCACGACACAACGTTCCACTGTGACAATGACACAATAAACAACCCTACATGCACAAGGCCGGAGCTTCCACGTGTACACTTCATACAACACCTCAACATACAACACCATCATTAACAATCAATTATTGATAACAAGATTAAAAATAACAAGGAGGTGAGAGTGAAATAAGTGCTTGACCTTCCAAATAGCGAAGGCACACACCCCTTGACACCAAATCCTTTGTAATTCCCTTGTCATTGTTTAAATTTATGCGTGCTTAGTATCTCCGGATAGCCAACTAAAAGTTCCACTAGTCATGCAAATCTTAGATCAAAATTCACTATTTTTTGCTTGTAGTGGCCCGCCAAAGTTGATGCTCTGAATCTAGCCGGCAGCTGACCCCTTGACACTCAGTTCGCTGTAACTACCTTGTTGTTGCTCGGATTTGCGCGTGCTTGGTGTTTTCAAAAATCTTTCTTTAGTACTTTTACACCTTAAAAATCTTAGCTCCAAATTTATTACGGTCCGCTAGTAGTCCTCCGGATCCGCCCGGCAGCAGACCCCCTTCATACTAAAATGGCCACAAGTCCTTCGGCTTAACTCTAAACGAAGCGTGTATAATATCCTTACAAAGCTAACAACAAGAATTAACTTGTTTTAAAATTTCACGTCCTTATTTTAATTATCCACTTTGCAACACGCGATTAACAATAGCTTAAAGCAAGAGTTGAGGTTTGTGGAAAATTGGCATGGCTTCGCCCAAGATAAAAGAGAAGGAAAAAAGCGGAAGTGGCCACCTATCTCTTCTTATCTAAGTGGAAGAATACTCAAAGGTAGTGGTCATATCTAAATCATTTAAATAAACAATCCCTTATCAAGATTAAGGGCCTACAATCAATCTAAGCTCTAAATCCAATTTTAGAGCTTATTAAATTGTATGGCTCTTATGTTATGCTAGTTCAACTCTTCTACTAACTACTAACTTAAACTACTTAAAATCAATACTAATTCAAATTCATGCTTCTTAACGAATGGGACTCCCATGAACATCCATTTTTGTAACATCTAATTCTAACTCATTAATTAGTTTCCATGTCTCTTTTGCTACTTGCAACTTCAATTTTTAATTAATAACTTTAATTTTATTCTCCACACTAATTTAAGGCTATGAGCAGTCCATTAAATCCAAAAATCTAATTAACATCACTTGGTGCTACTAATCACAAACTTAACCTAATTTGCAGCTAACGCGGCCGTTTTTCCACTAATTAAGACTAACTAATATTGTGGCGTTTTTAGGCGCTCGCACATTATCTATTAAATAGTTGTTGAATAAAATAATTTCAAAGGACTTATAGACAATTATATTAACTTTTGAAAATATTGTCTCCATTCATCACTATATAAGTAACTTTCATAAGAGATCTACTATCCAATGATAAAGGTTTAGCTATTGAATTACATAGATTAGGGTATTTGGAGTTTGATGTGCATAGGTGATCATTACTTAGATGTGTTAGTTGTTACTACATCAAAAGCCATTCACAAAACATTCAAGTTTTAATAAGAACAATTCAACAAATGTTATATATGAGTTTTTGAAGGGGATAAATTACAAGACATTGTGTAAGGTTATATATTAGCAAAGTTTCAAATTAACAGAGGTTATGAGTTAGTGGCAATTTTAACTAATATGAGAGATGAGTGTACACTTGTTTGTCGTCTTATACCAACTTTAAGGAATAAAAGATGTCAAACGGAAACGCTCATTACGTGGATGGAAAATGAAACGGTCTCTTTGATATTTTTTTGGAGGTCTTTATCAACTTGAGAATCATGGCCACCACCAAAAAAAATCATCACCAATGTTAGTGTGATTTGTGACTGATGTGGAAACCCTTGTGGTGTGGTGTACAGCCTTCTGTGGCTGTTGCACATTCCATGTGTCAGTCGTTTACCAATTCCGCAGGTCATAGGGTTGTGGTCACAGCATCGGCCATCACAAGGCAATTATAAAAAGCCAGTCACCAACTGAAAGTGATGGAATTATTCATTCTTCCAGTTGTCAACCATAATTTCCATCTTAGTTTTTAAATGGATCATGGATGAACCTGCTACTAATCTTGGAGCATCTTTGTACTTTTTGATATAAATCAATATTAAAAAAACTAATGTCAATTTTGGCAATTTCATGATTAATAAGAAGCCCTCCAAAAGGCTTCGTTGAAAATTAACAAAGTCTGAATTTCTACCTTTAAAAGATTAATATGATATTTGAGGTCCTAAATTGATATCAAATTTTGAGAGAATCGTAAAAGAAAACTAACATAAAATATGGATGCCAAAATTCATGATCAAAGTAAAATACACTGCTGCAAACATCCAAATGTACATATTTTGATGGCATTTTGAATACATTTTAATTTCGCATTCCATACTTTTTGCAAAGCACTGTATGGTTACTTTTACTAGAAATCATGATTGCATATTACTTGTTACAAATGTCTTTGCTAGAAGGAATCTTCCTGAGGACAATCAAGTCAGCTTCATGTGAAGGCAAAAGAGGATGGATATTCCACATCAACATGATGAGATGGTTGGGGATGTCCCACATTAACATGATGAGATGGTGGGGAATGGGCATTATGATGCAGTGATGCAAGCAGCAAGATTGCAAGTCCGGCTGCCACCTCCAAGAGAGTTTCAAATATGGGTGATAGCAGATGGCGGGCATACAATTTCATGATTGGAAGTCAAGTCAAGGTGTCATGAACCAAGAGAATTTAATGCAGCCGCCAAACCGTCCAAAGACTCACTCTTGGGTATCATCCACCTTGTGAAAGCCACAGCTTCCATGACTTGCTTCCCTCCCAAGCATTCTGCATGTGTCACCACAACCTCCAAATTCTTTGCCTGTTTATAATCTTTAAAAATTATACTTCAAGGTGTTTGAGGTGGACAGGGAAGACAATGTCACAAGAGTGTTGACATGTTTACACAACCAGAGGACTTGGCCAAGTGGAAATTCATTGACAGTCTGCACATAAGCAACATCCACTGCTAGTGGCCACACAGAGGTTGTAACTAAGTGGAACAATCCTTGCCTACCCAACCCATCTTACTCGCTGAGTGCACAAATGTTTCGCTCTAGGGTCCTACCACAAACATGATCATAGAGTCTCATTGTACATCCTTGTAATCCAACTCTTCTATTGATTGGAGGACGTAAACAAATATATACTTCCAATGTTCAAATGATATTGACTCTCCATGAGGCTACCAATGTGCCTAAATAACCAAGTTGGAAGTAACGTCCATTGTTTATTGTAACCGGACGAGGTTTGAATGATGTATACATGTCAACATGCCAATAGTTGAGAGGAATTTGGTCACAAGCGGTAACCAGCTCCCCTAGCGCTAAATCTGGCTTAGTTTTGAGGTGTTAATTGACCCAAATCCATTGGCCCCTCGACTAGTAAGGAGCCTCGTCTTGCCAATCACCTAATAAAATAATCTGCCTTATGGCGCAAAAGGGATTTTGAAAATGGAATTGATGGAGTCCTTTCCTCATGGAAGGTTTACCAATCGGAACCAACTTGATGAAGAGTTGATTCAAGAAGAAGAAGAAGAAGAAGAAGAAGAAGAAGAAGAAGAAGAAGAAGAAGAAGAAGAAGAAGAAGAAGAAGAAGAAGAAGAAGAAGAAGAAGAAGAAGAAGAAGAAGAAGAAGAAGAAGAAGAAGAAGAAGAAGAAGAAGAAGAAGAAGAAGAAGAAGAAGAAGAAGAAGAAGAAGAAGAAGAAGAAGAAGAAGAAGAAGAAGAAGAAGAAGAAGAAGAAGAAGAAGAAGAAGAAGAAGAAGAAGAAGAAGAAGAAGAAGAAGAAGAAGAAGAAGAAGAAGAAGAAGAAGAAGAAGAAGAAGAAGAAGAAGAAGAAGAAGAAGAAGAAGAAGAAGAAGAAGAAGAAGAAGAAGAAGAAGAAGAAGAAGAAGAAGAAGAAGAAGAAGAAGAAGAAGAAGAAGAAGAAGAAGAAGAAGAAGAAGAAGAAGAAGAAGAAGAAGAAGAAGAAGAAGAAGAAGAAGAAGAAGGATTACGGGAATCGTTTAACAATGTTATCTTAAGCACTTTTCCGGAAATTAGACGTCCGCACCATCTGGAGAATGTTTGAAATATTCCGGATAACATCCAGACTCCGGAAATGGCATCATGAGCCCGACATCATTAATGGATGTCCGTACGACATGTCATATATAAAAGGGATCAGGAAAAGGAAGGCGTCACCATTCTTTTTTGTCATCTTCTACTTTCTCTCGCTTTGTCTCTCTCTTCTTCCCAGCCGACCGTGTGCTGTTTTATTTAGTCCGGACGTACTTTGGTAGCAAGAGCTTTTGTGAGAACAATGCATGCAAGTACCAGAGGAGATTATCAACAGCTAGTCCAGCATCATGGCAGGAGCGGGAGATTGGGTTGCTAGGAAACTGAAGACCTCTAGTACCACCGCCGAAGCTCCCACCATACAAAAGGTGATGCCGGCCTACCCAACGGACGAGGAGGACATCAAGATCCTGGCCAACTTCCTGGAGATTATGGGGTGCGTTAGCCTGATGCATATGGCCTAGGGGATCAAGGACAAGCACCTAGTTATGAAACTTATGGATAGTCCGGGCAACTAGTTCGACGGCAGCCTCATAACACATCCGGAGCATTGGGCTGAGTCAAAATGGCAGTGGATCTACGACTTCCGGGACGGAAAAGTGTAGTCAGTAGAGCGAAAAGACAAACTGCAGGAGAGAGAATTCTACCGGAACGTCGATCCAAAGGACGACTACAACGGGAATGACCTCCGCGACCCCCATGCCCGAGTGGTAGTAAGGTTTCTGAACCCCATCTTCGATCCGGAGAAGCCGAAGAGGGTGGTTTCCAAATGGACGTGCACATTTTTGAACGCCATGAGGGAAAAACTCTCGGTTGACTAGGCTGCTCTAATGAACGCCCTGATCAATCGGATGATCATGAACCTTCGGAAAGGGAAGAAGGCTGGAACATCGCTGCCCTCATACTTGATGCACTTATATGCCAAGCATGAGGTCCTCACCCCAACGGAACATGACGTTTATGAGGAGCTCCTGAACATTTAGGAGTATGAAGGACCGAAAGTTGAGTCCAAAGAAGATCAAGACATATCCAACTCTCCACCTCCTCCTCAAGCCGCCAATATCCAGAAGAGGAGTAGGTCAGTGATCAAGGAGCCGGAGCCAGAACCTGCCAGTCCAAGCAAGTTGGAAGAGGAGCACATTGATTTAGATCAGGGTCTTTCGGCAACAGCAACCAACCAGATATGTCCAACTGAGCTTCTAGAACTCATTCAGATCCTAGGATGGATATCATAGAGTTGCTGACTTAGGCGGCGCACTGGGTTGCTCTATTAAACCAAGCAAATGCAGACGGCAACGAGGTCATCAAGGATGTCCTGCACGACGTGGGAGTCAAAGAGATTGCGGACATCATCCCACGGCTAAAGGAGCTCCGGATTAATGAGATCCGAATGAAGGTGCTGGAAGACCAGCAGGCTCCACTCATCTAGGATCGGGCAAGACTCTCGGAGCAGTTCGATGAGGTAAAGGCAGCCTTGGCACTCGCGGAGGTAGTGCAGAAGGAGGCTAAAGAGCGGGCTGACGCTTTCGTCCGGGCACTAACGAAAGTCCGGACGGCACTAAGCTTTCCGGTTGACACGGTCAATAGGAGCCTCCTCTTTACGGAAGTTCTGGAGAAGTAGGGAAGGTGAACTATGGACAGATTATCCGGTTCTTCCTCGATCATGGCCGGAAGATGGAGCGGACTTGAGTGCAAATGTAGGAGCTGGTGAGGAACATGCTTCCGCAAAGACCAGCGACTCGAGAACCCAGACTATCGATAAAAATCCTATTCCAGTAAGAATCCCCACCCTTCCAGATGTGATAGGGCTGTCCAGAAATCCAAGGAGTTCTGGGCAGCAGGGCGAGACGTTGGCAACTCCCGATCTTGCCTCCCCTATGAGTTGGAGCAAGATGCCCCTCTCAAGCACGGAAACGCTCAAGACGTGGAAGAACCTGCTTTCGGAGGGACTCTCGCAAGAGACTCCTTCGAACTTCTTACTCTCCTCAACATCACCTCTTGACGTTTGTTAGCGGTCATCCTCACCGATAATGGTGCAACCCATGGAGGCAACCTCAAGCCTCAACAAAAGTTTCTGGGACCTGATCGAAAGACAAATCCAAGCAACCGGAGAATTGGCACCTGTGCAATCTCCGGATGAACTACCGGCACCGGTTTCCGGATGTAGGTCAAAGCAGCCAAAGCCAACTAGAAAGGAAGTAGATGAGTCTCCTAGGCATAGGAGCCCTACGCGTAGGAGCGCTAGGCATAAGGGTGTTTCGAACACCTCCTAGTTTGACTTGGATTTGGAGTTAGGAAATTTTATAAACTCCTTAGATTTAGATGACGATGAATCCAGGCTCAGATCCAAAATTTTCAGATCGGAATTATTGGACTTCTAGAAGTAGAATTCTAGGGCCTTTTTGCTGACAGGATAATATTTTCTGGATTTCTCGAGAATAAGGTAGAACCAAAATTGGAAACTTTACTTATACTGAGTGCATGATTTTTAAGAAACTCATCATCTTGTTTTCTCTTGCTGAGAACGTTTCAATCTTCCATTGTATTCGCTATCTAGACCTTGTGATGTTGAATGTTTTCTTGTGAGGAACGGTCCTATTGTGGTTTGTGATGAACGGTCCTATTGTGGTTTGTGATGAACGGTCCTATTGTGGTTTGTGATGTGGTGATTATGTTTTTGAAGGTGAGTGTTAAAGTGTTTGTACTTGAGGAAATCGATTGGGACTTGCATCATTAGAACGCGCGGAAGAGGTGAAGAAGAGTTTAGGGAGAGGCCTAATACTCTTTTGGGTTCGGAGGTAGCTAAGAGGGAAAGAGACGTATTGTAGAGGTGTGCCTGGTAATCTTTAGGGCACGGAAGCTCCGTGTGAACTCGGATTCCGGTTGAGGCCGGAATCTACTCTACGATAGGAAAAAAGCCTGATGTGTATGCCTAGAAGGAATCCTCTTTGCAAACAGTAAAGCTCACTCGGTAGAACCACCATAGTACTCGCCGGAATGTTGTTGTAGTTTGGACTCACATGTGCGTGACTGCATCCGGATAGCCATCCGGATGTTGTCAGAGTGTGGGGCCAACAGCAACAATCATCCACTGGGTAGCGGAGTAGGGAAAGTAGGTGTCTAGCCACTTTAAGTTATGAGGCACTGGCTGTCTACCACCTGTAAGTCACAAAAAAGTGGAGAATCCGGCCACTTACTCAAACATGATCAGTGGCCTTTCGGTCACTCGTTTAAACCGTTTGGAAGACTCTCTGAGGAGGAAAAGAGATAAATAAAACTCCCTTCCAGCTGTCCGGAAATTAGTTCTGGAAGCTATTGCAAGAAGTCCGGAATCCGGAAAGATCCGGATGTTGAGCAAAAGAATGAGTAGGAGCTAACCTGTTGTAGTAGTAATATTTTCAATTTGATGATGTTTTCTTAGTTTTCACGTGAATAGCGGCTTATTATCAACTGGATATTCAAAGTAAATGGTAAAGTGAATCAATTGGATGAATGATGTAGTTTTGATAGTTAAGATAAGAAGAGGTTCGGTTGAGTAGTTAAGATTTAAAGAGGTGCAAAGACGTAACTACCTAGGACTATAAGATAGAGAATGAAGAAGAGAGAAAACACTGTTCACTTTGCACTTTAACAATAGATCTTCGAGTGATAGTCAACCCTTTGTTTCAAATCCAATTGATCACTCTCTCGATTGTAGACTATTTCATATATTTTTAATGTTGTTATGTGGTTTTCATCGACTGGATTGCTATTATGTATGATATCAAGTCAATGATGTGATCTATTGGGTGCACATTGCGAGGCTGAATATGATTGCTGTGACTGAATATTGATGTTGTGATATCAAGTCGATGATATGTTTACATACTAACTGATTACGGGAGTCCGTGAATTGGAGGTGTAGAATGGGCAGTGGTTGAGTTACAAGAGGTAGAGGTCCAATAAATAGAGAGTCGTCTTGGGAAGTGACATCAAGTCGATTATGTAAGAAGTCCATGTGGTGTCGAGGTCTGTTCGGAGTTAGAGCCGTGACTATCTACTGGATTATAAGAAAAGTTAATCATAGAGGTGACGACCCCATGATAACTATGGCATAACTGATCATCAACTGGATGTGTATGCATGTGGACAGAGGACGTCACTATATGAGAAGATTCATAAAGTTGATAGACAGAGAGTAGCCATTATGAAATGTCGATGATTAATTCAAATATATTCTATTTGATGGTAGTGTAGCTAACTAAGTTAAATAGAAGACTCATAATTAGAGATATGACTATAGCAACGACATCATATCGTACAGTGGGGTACCAATCAAAATGTCGTTTTTGAATTCGCAGTGAGAAAAATTTCAATACTGCCAACTTTGAAAGCCTCTTGAAAGCTCAAAAATTGGTATCTTATCATGAAATTTTTAACAAAGAATTATCTTTAAGTTAATTACATGTATGCTAAATTTCAAGGCCAAAAGATTCACCTAAAAAAAGTTATTCAAAATCTACCAACATTGGTAGCTCTGGAAATTGTTTCACTGCTGCCAGCCTCCCAAAGATTGATTTTTTTTTTTTTTTGCCATGAAATTCTTGGAACGAAAACCTCATTATGTTAATAACATATGATAAAAATTTCAAGGTCAAAAGATTAATACAAAAAAAGAAATCCACAATCTACCAACATGTGTAGTTGTGGGAAACAATGGGGGAAACCATTTCATTGCTACCAACTTTGACACCCTCCCAACGGTTGAGAAATTGTCTATTTACCATGAAATTTTTGGCACAACATGATCTTTATGATAACAACATTCATGCAAAATTTCAAGGTCAAAAAATTTATACAAAAAAAATATTTACAATCTACCAACGTGTATGTCCTCCATTTGCCTCAATCACAGATGTAACCTAGAGGGCATAGAATGACATAGTTGAAGGAGCTTTGTACCATTGATTAACCTCCACTCTCTTTCAATAACCACCTTCAAGTCATCTAAATTTTTTGGACATATTGGGCCATGTTGCACAGCATCTTTCAAAATCTTCCAAAGGTTCTCAATTGGATTGAGATCGGGAGAATTTGCAGGCCAATCGAGCTTCTCTAAAAGGTGTGTTTGTCTCCATTCTTCACATACTTTGCTACAATGGACAGGTGCGCCATCTTCCATGAGCAATCCCTGTGGCACTCTACTGATAAAATGAAGCAACTCGACATTGTAGACCACTTCAACAAAATCCTTAGCAAAACGTCTATCTTTGGGCATAAAAACAAGTTGTGACTTTTGCCCTCCAGCAAATGCATCCCAAATCATCAAAGAAGTTCTCCCACTCTTAAAAGTTGGAACTATACAACTTGATGAATAGCGCTCATATGCATTTCTCCAAACATGAACTTGTTTAGAATTTTTTCCAACTTCAAAGGTAGACTCATCTGTCCAAACAACTCTCTCCCATTCTTTTATAGTCCATCCACAATAATTTTGAGCAAATTCCAATTGTTTAGACATGTGACGATGTGTCAAAAAAGGTTTTTCAACAACAATTTGACTAAAAATGCCACTCTCATGTAAGGCCCTTCGAATAGTCGATCTAGACACTTGAGTAGAACATGTATTAGTGATCTTAGAGAGTGTCGAGCGACGATGAGTTTTTGAGACATGTATAATACCACGGACATCTCTATCACTAAGCTTTTTAGCATGACTTCAACAATTCAACGTCTTTAATAAAAAGGTATCTCACAACTACACACATTGGTAGATTATAAATGATTTTTTTTTGTATAAATTTTTTGACCTTGAAATTTTGCATGAATGTTGTTATCATAAAGATCATGTTGTGCCAAAAATTTCATGGTAAATAGACAATTTCTCAACCGTTGGGAGGGTGTCAAAGTTGGTAGCAATGAAATGGTTTCCCCCATTGTTTCCCACAACTACACATGTTGGTAGATTGTGGGTTTCTTTTTTTGTATTAATCTTTTGACCTTGAAATTTTTATCATATGTTATTAACATAATGAGGTTTTTGTTCCAAGAATTTCATGGCAAAAAAAAAAAAAATCAATCTTTGGGAGGCTGGCAGTAGTGAAACAATTTCCACAGCTACCAATGTTGGTAGATTTTGAATAACTTTTTGTAGGTGAATCTTTTGGCCTTGAAATTTAGCATACATGTAATTAACTTAAAGATAATTCTTTGGTAAAAATTTCGTGGAAAAATACCAATTTTTGAGCTCTCAGGAGGCTTTCAAAGTTGGTAGTACTGAAATTTTTCTCACTGCGAATTCAAAAACGACATTTTGATTGGTATCCCACTGTACATCATTGTAATCAGTAAGGAATTGATCACCCTTTATTGAGTAGATGATATCAATGTGAATTATGAGTTGAAATCATGGGTGTGAGTTGACAAAAAGAGAAGTCTGTATTGTGTGGTTCATGCATTCTACATACGTAGAGACATCAAAGAAGGATGATAAACACTGACGTGAGGGCGGAGGTGTAAGAGTTAAGCGGGAGATTGCATGAGATAAGCTGCAAACTCTAAATTTTGTTCACATTATAAGGATTAAAGGTCAATGAATCCACAAGTACATTTACTATCAATTTGATCACAATTACTATCTATTGGATCACGGTTACAATCTATTTGACTGGGTTAACCCCTAAAGGACCAAAGTCCCCTCGGGGGACATTTTGAGTTTGGGTAAGGTACCACGTTCTCAATTCTAGGCATTATTTTCTGAGATTTTTTATTGAATGGACAACTTTTGATTAGCTTTGCGTAGACACAAATTTCATAGAATTCCGACTTACGGTTCAAAAGTTACAATTTATTTTCACTTACATGTACAAATAGTGTAGCAGTTTAGTGTGACATATCAAAAATATTGTCACTAAACATTAATAACTTCTAAATTCAATAGAAATTTGAGGTTTTGTCCATTTAAAAGAAAGAAAATGTCAATTCGGAAAGGACATTGAGATCTTTGCATTTACCATACGGATTTGTAAATTTCAAAAATTTGAAAAAGATATGATATATGCAAAATATAAAGTGTATTGTTGATTCTCAACACATAGTTGCATTGCAGGATTTTTTAGGACATCTTCTACAACTCTTCTACTTCTAAAATTTGGTTCACATGTGCCTAACATGATCCTTTTCAAGTTAACTCAATAAATTCACGGCCTGTAGTGCAAAAAGTTGCTATAGAAGGTGGTCGAAGTTTGTTGAAGGTGTTTAGTATGACCTCAAAAAGAGATTATGTCTCACTTCAAAGGCTGATATCTTTCACTCTGTGCAATCAAATCTACCAAAATTCTCACCACACACTCTCATACAACTCTAGTACAAGATCCTATGGTTAAATTTTCAAAAAAAACATTTTGTATCATTTTGTGTTGAATGCGCTGAAAATGGCAGTTTTGGAGTGATTTTGAGGGGGAAATGTCTTGGTCCTTTAGGGGTTAAGAGTCATACCTTGTCTTAATAATATTATAAAGAACATATCCTGGAATAATTTAAAAGTAAATCCAATTACTTAACACATGTGACCTTAAAGCTATATTCCACACTATCGAAAAGATCCATTCACGAATAAAATCGGTAAACTTGAGTTGTTTGGGTTGTTTTGGTATTTGGTTGAAATTCCTATATTACACCTGTAAAGTAGTGTTTGGTAGTTTTAGTTTTTATAGTATATTCAAAAAGGAACAATAGGCCTCTGTGGAAACAACACCGGAGCGGTTTACTTTGGAAGCCTTTAATGACAATTGAGTGCCTTCCGGAGGAATATTCACCCGACAACTTGCAACAAAGCTCGTGGTTCCTCATAGAATTGAAAAAAATAGGGATTGGTCCATCCATCCCTTTGGATCCGTTCGGTAACAAACACCGGGAACATTGTCCTCTAAACCGCGGATAGGATAATTACCACTAGGGCTAGTAAAAATTAACATAGGCGCTTCAATAATGGCCTTGGGGCCTCTTGAAATTCTAATAACCATTGTCATAGCTTCTCCATTGGCAACAACATTGGGTTACTTTACAATAATATCACCACAAAAATCTAAAGTTTTACCGTTGTCCTTGTTAATTACAAAGTGCTTCTCATCCATGTTTTCTATTAGGTTCTCATCAAAATGACCGGATTGGAATCTTCAATGTAAAACACCTAAATAAAATGCCGTGTTCATTTCAATTTGGGCCTCTTTTTGTGGTCTACAAGTTAAACGACCTATTTGAGTTAATAGAACAACGTTGTGGGCATTCATGAAATGGTAAACCCACGTACCAGTGTTTTTATGTGTTAAAAGGACATTGTTCTTAGGGTCAGCAGATTGGGCGTTATACGCAGAATCAACCACTATATGGATATTAGATAGGGCAAGTTCTTTGAGTTGGATCGGAGAGAAGTTTATCCCAGAGTTGCGGCAAACTTCAAAATACCGCAGCAATCGAAGCTGTAGCCATTGTACCCAATCCAAACGATGGAGGCCTCAACCGCTGCTCGCTTTGTTGAGTATCCGTTTCCTCTTGCCCATGGTGTTGCGGGTTATTTAAATAGCCTCCATTGATGAATCATCATCACGTGGGAGCAGTGTGTCTCGCATAGCCACCAATGGGTCGCTCTCACAAGGTTGGTTTGGTGTTGGGTGTGGGAATCCGTTACCACATAGTTCCGGATATAGCCTTAAAATCCGGCTAGATATAAAATTTAATAAAAGATTAGTAAATAGAATATTATAGTAAGACGCAAATAGGTAGAAATAAGAAATAAGGAATCATGGTCCAACCGGAATCCTTAAACAGTGCTATTAGAATACTTAGTATTAGTGCGGACGTCCGGAGAAATCCGGACTATTTCAGGGGTGATCCGGATTCCGGAACTGTCATCATGAAACAGACCTCATCCGGCGGCCGTTTGTTCCTCAGGACAACTCTAAGAGGAGATTCTCATGTAGGAAACCCCTTCGGTGTTCTGGCGCTTATCTACACCGCCATCAATTATCCTCCGGAGGTCGACTTCCCCAGCCTGGAGAGGGTGTATCGAGGAGGTTGTCAGTCCGACAGGGAGCTTCCGGAACCTATGGGAAAGCAGATCTGGTCGGCAGGAAGGTCGGCAGTAACACCACCAGCAGAAGAATCTCCGGCAGCGATTTCGTGATCCGGAACTCAGCAGCCGGAGGAGACTTCGGAGAAGACAGACGCCGGGAAGAAGATAGAGGAATCACCTAGGCGTAGGAATAAGAAGACACCATAGTTGGGAATAGCATTAGAAAATCCCTAGTCCCTTTTGAATTAGTAGCGATTAATGATGGGGCTCAGAATTGCACCCGGCTACTAACAAAGGAGACTAAAGGAGGGTTTGCATCTGGAAAGCATTTCCGGACTTCAAGGAATTTCCGGAATTTAGGGATTTCCGGAATTCAGGGAATTCCGGATTTCCGGAAGCCGGAAGCCGGAAGCCGGAAGCCGGAAACCGGAAGCCGAAATCCGGATCTCAGATCCATAAATTTCGGATCTGAGATTTGAAATCCGGATTTTCAGGGATAAGATCTTTTAGGATTAGATTTTCCGGATTCCTTGCAGATAAGATGGAGTTGAGGTTAGGAACTTAGTTAGTACTTAAAGGATGAGTCTTGGGAGGCTCATCATTTTGTTTCCTCTAGCTGAAAACATCTTAGCCTTTGAATATATTTCTCTATATCCTAGTGTTGAGCGTTTTTGTGAGGAACGGATCCACTACAATTTGTGTTGTTGTGGATAGGTTCTGTCATAGTGAGTGATATTGTGTTTGTAACTTGAGGTAACCGGTTGGGACTTGCATTAGGAGAGCGCCCGGGAGAGCTGGAGACGTATTGCAGAGGTCTTCCTGGTAGTCTCCAGGGTCCGGAAGAAGCGAGGAGGGGAAGAGAGTTATTCCAGAGGTGTTCCTGGTAGTCTCTAGGGCACGGAAGATCCGTGTGAACCCGGATTCCAGTTGAGGCTGGAGTTTACCCCCAACTGGAATCCGGATAGGAAAAAGCTTGATGTGTATGTCTAGAAGGAGTCCTCGTTGCAAACCGTAATACTCACTCGGTAGAATCACGATAGCACTTGCCGGAATGTCGTTGTAGTCTAGACTTATCTCCGCGTGACCGCGTCCGGATGGCCATCCGGATGTTGTGAGAGTGTGGGTCTAGCAGCAGCAATCAACCACCGGTTAGCGGAATAGGGAGAGTGGGTGTCCAACCACTATAAGTTTCGGGGCAGTGGGTGTCTGGCCACTTTAAGTCACAAGACAGTGGGAAATCCGGCCACTTACACAAAACAGGATCAGTGGCACCCGGCCACTAGCTTAAAAACTCCAGAAGAGGCTCCGTCAGAAGTTATCCGGAATTCGGAAGGATCCAGAATCTATTATTAGAAGCCGAAATCTAGAAGGATCCGGAATCTATTATTAGAATCCAGAATCCGGAAGGATTTGGAAACTATTATTAGAATCCGGAATCCGGAAGGATCCGGAAACTATTATTAGAATCTGAAATCCGGAGGGATCCAGAAACTATTGTGAGGATCCGGTGGATTGGTACTTAGTGTTTGGAGATTGTTTAGTGATTCTAGAAGAAACAGTAGGTCTCTATGGGAACGAACTGGGAGCGGTTTACTTTGGAAGTACTTAGTGACGATTGAGTGCATTCCGGAGGAATACTGACTCTACAAACTGCAACATTGGGCTTGGAAATGTTACGGAAACGCTCTTACAACGTGGTCGGAAAGCCCCCGAGAACGGTGCAAGGTTTTGTCCTTGACCATCCATGCAACCACAATGCAACGCGTTTGAATGGTGGAGAGCTGCTCCACTGCTCGGTGGCTCGGCAATGATTTTGTCCTTGCGTAGATGACAAGTTGTTTTTACATCCCTAATTTCCACTCAATATTTGGATGACAAGGAAGGTTGTGGATGAACTTCATACCTGGTGGGGTGACGTTGGGGTCCGGCATCGTGCTGGTGTCGGGTAGAGCCGGTTGTACTGGAGCAATGTTGGGGCTTAGGATTGTACTCGAGTCAAACTGGGTCAAATTCACGCAACAAATCTAACAGAGCCAAACTCGTTGCGAGAAACTGGGTAGTCGTACGGCGCTCGGGACTGCGTCACGATCGTTGCGGCCACTGCTTGGGTCTACGCGTGAAACGACGCTTGGAACTACGCTCAAAATTGCGCTCAGGACGGCGCCGGGCTCGGGCTTGAAATTGCACTCAACCCATATGGTTTGTTGCCAATTTGAATACCCCCAGTTTCCGGGGGTATAAATCCCCCATCCAACAATTTTTTTGCGTAGAAACCCAAAAACCCGAGAAATCCTAGAACTCAAAAAACCCCTACGCCCAAATCCCAAATTTCCTAGAACCCCAGGCAAGCCAAACCCATACTCAAAAACCTTGCTCACTCAAACCTCTGAAAATACCTACATCTCACACTCCCAATTTCAAGGTTGCAAGTGAGAAACCAAGGATGTTTTGGAAGTGTAAATAGACTTGGGAATAGGGAGGAGTCAACAGGGAGAATAAAGGCTTGAGAGCCGGCAGGTGATTGATTGAGGGTTTCATAAATGACATTGGCGGCTTACACGAATTATGAGCTTATTTACAAATAGTGTACGAAAGTAAGTACACTATTCGCGACCATACACTAAATGCAATGTTTTGTGTAGTGGGGGAGCCAAAGAGTGATGATGAAAGTGCAAACTAGGTTGCATACGAACTTTTGATTCTCAGGCAAATTCTGACAACATCCAATACCCCAAATATCCTGTCCACTATACGAACCAAAATGTGGGCCTTTTGGAAGTCATAGAACCCAACGGCATGGAGTACTTGAGACTCTATCACTTGGGAATCTTAGGCTATGTTGTGGAGTTTGTGATCCCAGGCTATGGTGTGGAGTTTGTAACCCTAGGCTGTGTGGTGGAGTTTGTAATCCTAGGCTATGTGGTGGAGTTTGTAATCCTAGGCTATGTGGTGGAGTTTGTAATCCTAGGCTATGTGGTGGAGTTTGTAATCCTAGGCTATGTTGTGGAGTTTGTAATGACTCTTGTAATTCACTCTATGATGATGATGATGACTACCATGGCAATATAAGCGGGGTCTCCACGTAAGACAAATATAACTTCCTTTTTTTCTTTGGGAGAATTATGGTCCACCCATCTAAAATTGGTGTTTCTACATTTTATTGACAAAAATGGCTGCAAATGGCTTAGGAACAGCTTGGCTCACATAATAATATCCCAAATTTTTCTTTGGTTAGAATTGGTTCTAGGAAATTTGCTTAATCATGTCTGAGGGTTGATGGAACAAATTATGGAGTCCTAAGTCATGGAATTCTGGTGATGAAAATTATAGGTGTGTTACTTTGCCAATCAATAAAATCTTACAAGAAAATTCATAATAAAATTGAACTAGTTTATTCTTGCACTATGTAAATTATGTGAACTAACCTCTAAAGGCCCACCACATTTTAGCACCCAAACTCACTAAAATTGTCAATTTTGATGCATTCAACACAAAATGCAACTAAACACAGTTTTTACACATCTAACCACAGGATCTTGTAGTACGATTGTGCAAGTGTGTGTGGTAGTCGTTTGTTAAGTTTGACCGCACAGATTGAAAGATATCAGCCTTTGAAGTGAGACATAAACTTTTCTTGAGGTCATACTAAACACCTTCAACAAATTTTGACCACCTTCTGTGGTAACTTTTTGTACTAGGGTCCATGATTTTCTAATTTTAACTTAAAAGGATCATGGTAGGCGCATGTGCACCAAATTTTAGAAGTAGAAGAGGGATAGAAGATGTACTTACAAATCTTACAATGTGCTGAGAAAAAACAATTCACTTCATGTTTTGCATATATCATATCCTTCTCATAATTTTGAAATTCAATAAACCGTACAATAGATGCAAAGATTTCCGTTTCCATTTTCTTTCCAAGAGGATTTTTTTCCCTTCGAATGGACAAAAACTCAAATTTCTATTGAATTTTGAAATTATTAAAGTGTTGCTACCCTATTTGTTATATGTCACAGTAAGCCGTTGCACTACTCGTATATGTCACTAAAAAAAATAGTAACTTATAAACTGTAAGTTGGATCTCTACAAAAATTTAGAAGCTATTAGAAAGCTGCCCATTCAATTTAAAAAGTCTCATTAAATCATTCCTAAATTTGAGATTGTAGGACCTTATCCAAACTCAAAATGTCATGTAAGGGGACATCGGCCTTTACGAGTTAAATATCTATGTGTACTTTTGTTGGTTTTCAACTCTACCTACTTAATAGTACCGCAGGTGAACCTCTAGTTTGGCAACTCCATGCCAAATAATTAATTAATGTGAGAAAAAGCCATTCAGCATTCAAAATTAAAATAAATCAATTTTAGGCAAGAAATCACATATTATCGTATTTAGCACGTTTGATGACCATGGGACTTGAATCCAAGACCTTGGGGTTCTAAACCAAAGCCTTTGTGCATGCACATCGTCAAATGGAGGCTTTTCCAAACCCCGCTCCTCTTTGATGTCTTCCGTTGTGACAAAATCTGTAAATATATAGTTTCTCTAGTTTTGGCAATTTCATTACCTATTTCACAACTTAATTCGGCAAGCATTTTTCTAATAAATAACGCCGAACTAGAGGTTCACCTACAGTATACAAGGATGCTCCAAAAACTTACATGAATCAGACATCAACTCGACTCTAAAGGGTTACCAAGTTATGCAAGTTGCCATTCATGGTACTAAATTTGTCCATAAACATTAATGCCAACCTGACTGACTTGACTTTTTCATTATCCAACTGACTTTCACCATTAATTCCTAAAATATTGAATTGAAATGATTCTTACTCAATTTTTTTAAATTAATTTTTTATTATTATTATTATTATTATTATTATTTTAATATATATGTATTTTTGACACAAGTAAAGTGACCTTTATTGCAAAGAGAAAGGGGGAAAAAGAACTTACTCAAAATTTTGAATGTATGATTTTTAGATATATTGAGATTTGAACCAGAAAAAACTTGGTGACAATAGAGTTATCCGCAAAGTACCCCAAATCCTCAATTTCTAACCTGTAAAATGGAAAAGCCAGGGTCGCCGAGTCCACTGGCAGGGTTTCACTGTAGACCTAGAATAGAACACTGGATAGACTAGTTTTTGAGCCTTAGAATTCCCAAACTCGAGTTTGTGCCTGGCTTTTATTTTAAGCAATCATTGACCCTTCACATCATGCACAACTCTAGGATGTAGGATACATGCCAGAGTGACATGACGTTCATGATTGTTCTTGTTTTTTTTTGGGAGATTTGTGCCACTTGTGCCATAAATAATACCTCCTCAAAACCCTCAAACCCTGAATTTTTTTCACAGGATTACTTTGCGGCTACACTCAAATACAGGTTAGATTCCCTTTTGCATGAAAAAAGGAGGACAAAAGACCGGTTCCCTTTACAAATAACTCAAATATTCACATTGTATATAAGGCACATGTGAAGAAAGTTGGGTGAGCGTCAGTAGGTGGGGGCCATGACCCTTCCACAAATGGCCTAAAACCGCATGCACAACAACCAAAAACCGGCAATGAGTCAACCATAAACTAATTCTAGAAATATTTCATTTTCTCCACTCTTGCATGTACAATAAGTCTAGAAGATCCCATCCCCCTAAAACCCACAACTGTGCATCCAATTCATGCCACCCTTGCCTTTACTCCCGCCATTAAAAATAGAGAGTTGGTTACATGTGCATGTAGTGGCGGATTTTAGTGAAAAAGTAGCTGTCGGCCATGGGATATTGGCGGTTTTAGGGTGGCTTACCTTACTTGGAGGTTGTGTGCACAACCAAAAATATTGCCAAGGCAGTCTCATGGATTTCAATTTCACTGCTAGCTTTTGTTTGTTTGCCAAAACATAGAAATCTCTTGCAGCAAATGATCAGCTCCTGTTACTGTGTTTTTTTTCCATTGGCATAACAAGAGCAGAAAGATTCAGTGAAATAGAAGACACACAGCAACTAACTTAACCCTTTACTGCCTAGGAAGCCTGAAATGGGACTCCGGAGGTGCTAAAACTCAATTTGTATGAAATTCATGAGGAATTAGGCTTCAAGATACCAGGTTCAGATTTGCCACACATTACATGAACACTCTCCAACAATCATATCATGGTTTGGAGTTATAGAACTCTTGAAAAAGCTAGGAATACAACAAAAAATACATCAAATACACTAAAATATAGTGAATATAGTGAATATAGTGAATACCACGCCACATACTTTGTTGTATTTCACACACATGCACATTGATTTTTGTCTTAAATTTTGATTGAACTTTTTCATTAAGATATTCTTCATTGTTTTGTGATTGTTGATCTCTCTCCTCACATACAAAACTTCCGTTTTGATTCGTATAAGGTTGGAACATTTTTCTATACAATCAAGTAGGAAAAAGCAAAAAAATCACCGGTAGTTGTGTATAAATATTTTCTTCACATATGATATGTCAATGCGAAGCTATCAACATAGTGCACATGTGAACCGCTCTAATTCAAAGTAAAAAAATTCTTGCAAGAATATATTGATGGTTAAAGTAGTACACCCTCCAAAATCCATGGTTCTCACTATCAATATACGGTAACTTTAAACACTTTATTCTATTTTGTCAACTATTGGATGTTGTGCAAAATTTCCCCAAAGTTTAGGTCATGGGTTAAGTTTGATTTTGTAAGGTTAGATATTAATATTAGGCATTGTATTTCCATCAAATCCGGTTCAAAGAAAAAAATCAATAGAAAAACCAACATGGAAAAACCAAGATTTCTAGTTAAGCCATCAAGAATCAGGTTGTGAAGTCCAGATTTGTGCACACATTACATGAACACTACAAAAACCGTATCATGATTTGGAGTTAAAGAACTCATGGAAAAGCCAAGAGTACAATTCAAAATACATCACATACACTAAAATTCAGTGAATAACATGCCACATACTATGTTGTATTTCATTCACATGCAAAATGATTTTGGTATTAAATTTTGGTATTAAATTTTGGTTGAAATTTGTCTATACGAGATTCTTGATTGTTCTGTGATTGTTGATCTCTCTCATCGCATACAAAACTTTCCTTTCGTTTCGTATGAGTTTGGAACAATTTTGTATACAATCAATCAGACAAAAGTTTTAAAATCATCAATAATCATGTAGAAATGGTTTCTTCACATATGATATGTCAATGCAAAGCTGTATCATTACCAATATGCAGTAACTTTAAACACTATAATCGAATCCATCAACCGTTGGATGTTGTGCAATTTTCCTCCAAAGTTTAGGTCATTGTTTGAGTCAAGTTTTGTAAGGTTGGATACTAAAATTAGGCATCATATTTCCTTAGAAGTTACCTCAAAGAAAACAATCAACACATTTCTTGGTTTTGGAAAAACATGGCATGGGTGCTAAAGGATTAATCCCTAAAGGATCAAGTGTCCATTTGATAAAATAGAAGAACTTTGGTCCCCAAAGGAGACACGCTTGAATATAGTGTTTGTTCATTCTCCTCACTAAGCCTATGGCCACAAGACATAGATTAGTGTGATAGAACTACTTCCTTCTTTCAAGGATAATCACTTTTCACCACTAAGTGCTTCCCTACACTAAGTGCCTTAGAAACAACCAACAATAGTATAATAGGACTACTAGCCTCCACTGTACTTTGACTCAAAATAATTACTTATGAATTGTTACTGTGAATTGTACAGTTTTTATGGATGTATGTTCCGCCTTGTGTTAGGTAATTGGAGGTAGGAATGCACAAGTAATGGAGGTGTTTGGGATAAGGGAAATGGACTTGCCATGTCTAGGATATAGAAAGTAGCCATTTACTTAGGAAAGCAATTTATTTTATTTTAATGAGAAATGATTGTTGGATTTGAAATTCAAACAATCAATAAAATTATTATGCCTTCATCTGTAATTATAATTTTTTAAAGAAAGGTAAAATCCAAGACATGGCATAATAATTTTTGAGTAAGTGCAATGATTCTTGCTAAGAGCTTTCCTATACTGCTACCCACCTTTAAAAAGTGCACTATTCACTCTAGAGTACTACTACTCAATTCTATAGTACCCTGCCAAGCTTTCCCAAACTCAAGCTTTTGATGTTTGAAGCACCATAACTTTTCCGTACAAGTCCAAAAAAAAGGGGAAAAAATATTGCGGCAAAGAGAAGCCACATTCCTATTCACACTCAAAAAATTCAAATTGTTTTTTTCAAGCTTGAATTTTTAGGATCCTGCTCAAACTCGATTTGTATCTCCCTAATTGTCCTGTAGGGGTTAATGAATGGAGTAGAGATTCCTATAAAATGCCTTTGTCATGTAGGGGTTAACCCTTAAATCCTTTACCGCCCAGATATGTTTATGGAAAAACCAAGAATTCTGCTGATTTTTTTCTTTGCACCGGATTTGATGGAAATACAATGCCTAATATTAATATCTAACCTTACAAAATTGAATTTAACCCATGACCTAAACTTTGGAGAAATTTTGCACAACATCCAACGGTTGATGGAATAGATTATAGTGTTTAAAGTTACCGTATATTGGTAGTGAAACCTGTGGATTTTGGAGGGTGTACTACTTTAACCATCAATATATTCTTGCAAGAATTTTTTTACTTTGAATTAGAGCAGTTCACATGTGCACTAGGTCGATAGCTTGGCATTGACATATCATATGCGAGGAAAATATTTATACACAATTATTGGTGATTTTTTTTTCTTTTTTCTACTTGATTGTATACAAAAATGTTCCAACCTTATACGAATTAAAACGGAAGTTTCGCATGTGAAGAGAGAGATCAACAATTACAAACAATGAAGAATGTCTCAAAGACAAAGTTCAATCAAAATTTAAGACCAATATCAATGTGCATGTGTGTGAAATACAACATAGTATGTGGCATAGTATTCACTATATTCACTGTATTTGAGTGTATTTGGAGTATTTTGTGTTGTATTCCTACCTTTTCCAAAAGTTTAATATATCCAAACCATGATCTGATTGTTGGAGAGTGTTTGTTTATTGAGGGGGCAAATCTAAACCTTGTATCTCAAAGCCTAGTTCCTCATGGATTTCATGCAATTTAGTTTTAGCACCTCCGGAGTCCCATTTCGGGCTTCCTCGGCTCTAAAGGGTTAAGGCCAATCGACCATATATGGGTCGATTATGGACAAAAACCTTTACAGAAAGTGCTACACGCCACCTCAAAGGAAATAATAGACCATGACTTAGAGGGGGAAGAAGATGGGCATCTATTGAGACCATTTCCACCACAATCGGTGCAAGCATGGCCAAGCTATAGTATTTTCCGTAAAATGAGTTCGTAGATGTTTATGCTGAAATGTACTAGCTGCATAGATGTCACTCTACATGATCTAGAACTCTCACACATCCTCACAGGCTGAAAAAGCTCATCCGCCTTAAAGGGTTAAATGATCTCCTCTTTTTTCAGTGAAAACTGGGGAGCTGGCCATAGTAACTGAATCAATAGTAGCTGCCACATATTTCAGTACATTTGTTTAACATCAGTACCAATGCAATCACTCAATCAAGCAATCAACCCATCAAGCCACATCTGCCTAGCTAGAGAAGCTAGAGCAGCTGCCTGCAGTACATGCTGCAATGCTCAATATTCAATTGAAGCAGAAATACACACATGATTTAGTAGCATCTTACAAATACAGGACTCTGCATTTTCATGTGAAAGGCACAAGTTCACAATAGTAAACCATGGGGCAATTTTCATGCACTCTACCCTGTGCAATGTGGCACTTTGTAACCCTTCGAGGCCTAAAGTCCATTTTTGGGTTGTCTTGGCACAATAATCTCAATAACAAACACTGCATGCCACCTCTATGAAAACTTAAACGAGGGCATAGAGGTAGAGGAAGATGAGCATCCATTTAGGGGCGGTTTACACTACGGACCAAGAACTCGTCCCATGACCTTCTAAAATCTGTGATTGGCTCCATCAACTCGTCTCGGGATGACCTGGGTTTATACTATGAGGAAAAAAGAAAAGTGACCAAAGGAGTTGAGGTCCTCGAAAGGCCTAGAAATAGGCTTAATGGATAATGTTGAAGAGTCCCCCGGATTTTGCGGTGAGAGAGGCAAAAAGGGTTCTCTCATTGCTGAAACGAGGAGACCATGCGCCTGAAATGCCGTTTTATCATTTTAATTAATTAATTAATTAATATTTTTGTTGGGTTGGTTTTTTAGAGGGGCCCAACGTTACTGTAGATAAATGGCGGCCACCCTTTTTGTCTTTTTGGCTTGTTAAATTTTCTTTGTTATTTTAGGCAATATTGCCCTTTTTAGGCATTTATTTAAAAAATCAGCACGCCCACTTTTTAGTACATGGTCATTCCTCCCGGTCCAAGTTCGGTTTACACTTAGTGAGAGGCCCAAGGGCTTTATAAATTACATTTTTCTGAAGTGTGACCATGGAAGTGTGACCATGAAGTGTGACCATGGAATTAATCCATTTTCCTTGGTCACGGCTCTTGGTCTATAGTGTAAACCGCCCCTTAGACCATCGCCACAAAAACCGGTGCAAGCATTGGAAGTTACAATAATTCTTGTGAAATGGAGTCATAGATTTTTGTGTAGAAATGTACCCGATGCATAGATATCATTTTTCTTGATCTAGAACACTTGTGGATTCTCACAAGCTAAAAAAGCTCATTGGCCTTAAAGGGTTAGCCTCAAATATCAAAACGGCCCACTAGTGGCCACACTATTCTATATGTATAGTGTTGAATTTGAACATGATAAGGTTCAAATATTGAAATGACCTCCAAATGAAAGATGTTATAATCCGAGAGGCATTTAGTCCTTTAAAAACAAGCGACCATTTTCTGATAGTGGAATGTATGCGTTGCCTTGATGATGTTTGGCATAATCTATTACGCTTGTAGATTCACCCATTGGCCAAAGTTTTCTTGTCCTTAAAGGATTAAAGGTTAATATGACAATACTGTCGGTTCAAGCAATACACATGTGACAAGTCATCTTTGTACACTAATCCACGCCTTCCATCTTGAAGTTTGGACTTTCCAAACACTAGTATATTGACCCCTTCTTCTCAATGTGGCAAGGTAGCAACTTTCTACTTCTCCGCATCCCTGAAGCCCCATCCTCTTCCCGTCCCCGTCCCCATCTCCATCTCCATCCTAATACAATATTCGGACCCATTGTCCCTAACGGATAATGTAAGTTTAGATAAGTTCACTAAAATTGTAAGAATAAAAGTAAAGTCCTCATTCCAAATTAAATCCCCTTCCTACTCCTTGGAAATATCTCCCAATTATCTCCTAGTGTAAGTCATGCTAAACTTGATTACATTTTTTCTATTCAATAGAGTAAAATATGTGCATGTGTATATGGTTCACAACTTATCCGTTGTCACCAATGGGGTAGCGTAGCAACTCTCTTTCTTTCCTTGTCCCCAACCTCCATCCCATCCCTAACCCCCCATCCCTATCCCCCATATACCAATCTTTACCTATAAAAGACCAAGGCATTTTAGAAGAATCTCTACTCAATTGACCATAAATTGTGCCAAGCTGAAATTTTTGAGAATGCAACCATAGGATCTTCTTCTAAACTTAACCCCTTAAGGCCCAAGAGTCCCCTCGAGGGACTCTTGAAGGTTTAGGCACGTTCTTGTGGTGTCAATTTGTAACATTCTTTTTTGAATTTTTTACTGTAGATGGTCATTGCTAAAATCTTTGTGTGAGTCCAATTTTTTTCTTAAATCCGACATTCTATGCAAAAGTTATAGGGTTCTCACTTTCAAACTAGGAGAGCGGGATTATCAGGCACCTCCAAAAACTTTTACTAGGACACTTAATACTAGAAAAAAAAATTATTTCCTTTCATATTGTGAAGAAAATCTCTTGTCTTAAGTGGAAAATAGCATAATAATCTAAGTCAAACATTTTCAGAGATTATCACACTCTGCCGGGCAAGGTACCCAAAAACATCTTCTTTTCCACATAAAACTATGAGATCTTCATATTTCTTACATTTTATTTTAACTACAACAAAATGTGGTCTAAATCTTCATATTCACCACTTGGATTATAGTTCTATAACATATTTAGTTCACAAACAAATACAACGTGGATTGGCAATTTTGAACCTCCACTCCTTGCACATTTATTTTGAATATGCTACACCCCTTTTCTACCTCTAAAAAATGATGTGCAAAGAAATAACATCATGATTAACATGATGGTAATGTTTTCAGACCTTGTGTAGTGCAAAAATTTGACACCACGTGAAGTCAAAGTCCGCTGATCCACTTACTGCAGGGAAGAAAAAGAACGGTTTTCTCTACTTCAAACACTATAATCTTTCAATCTATGCGGTCAAGTTTTATGAAATTTTGTGAGGACGTTTACCAACAAGTCTTGATTTAGATCCTACGGTTAGATGTAGAAATAAAAGGTTTTGATTACCTCATTACTCATTGCACTTGAACGAGCAATTTCAAAGTATTTTTGGTGTGAAAATGCCTTGGGCCTTGAGGGGTTAAATGAGAAGGTGTGGTAAATATTCTATGAATTTTTTTGTAAAATTTGAAAGTGATGCGGTTAGAGTGAAAACATAGGGATCAAATATTTCATGCAAGGAGCTTCAAACACATGGATTCTTATCTTTCATTTGAGAGGCATAAAGTAAATGCCAAAATAGCAAAAAAAAGTAATTTAGAAAGATTTTGAAAAAATTAGATTGGTATAGGTTGCAAAATCTTCAAGTTTGCATACATCAATTCCCATAAAAATCGACTCACCTGGTCAAAAAATTTGATGGCAATAGTTTGATGGTGACAGTCATCGCACTTCGGCCCATCAAAATTGTGCGCCTGAGAGACCGTGCTTAGGGTCATTTGAGACACTACACGCCCCTCTGCGCTCGGGTGTAGTATGTTGATCCGGCACTGTGTGATTGGGGGTGATTTCCTTGCTCACACGGTCTTAAGGTTAGTCACGTCATTATTCCTCCTCAATCCCGTACGTTGGATCACTTATTTACCCCTGGTCCAAGATATGAACATACAGGGATTTCACTACACCGTTCCGTGAATATAGTGTAGACTAGACTATTTGAAATTTCCTACACTAATTGAAAATTTACATGCAATTGTTGACTGTCACACACTTGTTTGAGAACAAACAGGGTTGTCTACATAGATGGACAGGGGTCCAAAGACAGCGGACGGACGGACAATCGGACGGACGGACAAGACGGACAACACTTTTGGGCGGACAATTGCGTGTAAAAATAACTTACAAACCCTAAATCAATTTTACAACTTACCCCCTAGTAAAACACGTGGGCAAGTACCTAAAAGGGCCGCGCGCGTACCTGCTAGGGCCGCACGCGTATCTAAAAGAGCCGCGCACATACCTAACAAGGTCGCGCGCGTACCTAAAGGGGCCAGGCGCATACGCCAAAAAAAATAATATTAATTTTTTTTTGGTACGCGCGTAGTCTTTATCAGCATGCGCCCGACCTTTCGGATTGGGCGCATACGTACAAGGGTTGGGCGCATATGAACAAGGGTTGGACGCGTATGAACAAGGGTAGGGCACGTACCATAAAGGGTTGGGCGCGTACGAACAAAGGCTGCGCGCGCACGCGAAAAAATTAAATTAATAGAAAATAAAAAATAAAGAAATATGTATGTGCCCAGTCCTTGTAAGCATGCGCCCGACCTTTTGGATCGGGCGCATATGTACAAGGGCTGGGCGCGTATGAACAAGGGTTGCACGCACGCACTAAGAATTTTTTTTTTGGCATATGCGCCCAACCCCTTAAGGTACGCGTGCGGCCCTGTTAGGTACACGCCCCGCCCCTTAATGTATGCGCGGCCCTTTTAGGTATGCGTGCGGCCCCTTGAGGGACCCGCCCGGTTCCTTTAGGGACGCGTCCGACTCCTTTAGGGACGCGTCCGACTCCTTTAGGGACGCGCCCGACTCCTTTAGGGACGCGCCCGACCCTTTTAGAGACGCGCATGACCCCTTCTGACCCCTTCAGGCACGCGCCCAACCTCTTTAAGTACGCGCCCAACCCTTTTTAGTTTGCGCCCGACCCTTTTCAGTATGTGCCCGACCCCTTTAGGTACACGTTGGACCCTTTCGATATACACCCAACTCCTTTTTGGTACGCGTTTGACCCTTTCAAGTACGCGCACGAACCAATGGGTACGCGCGTGACCCCTTTGAGTATGCGCCCGACCCTCACTTAGCGAACGCGCACGCGCGACCCAATGGGTACGCGCCCGAGATTATGGGGCAAACAATCGAAGGAGGATCGCACATTAAAGGGTCGAGCCCACAACTTGGAGGGTCGCGCGTGTGCGCTCTTGAGGGCCGCACACTCTTTTAATTTTTAAATTTTAAATATTTATAATATTTAAGCATAAGCGCCTCCACCGCACACGCGACCCTCCACCGTACGCGCGCAACCCTCCAACTTGCGAACTCGACTCTCATGTGTGCGATCCTCTTTGAATCGCTTGCGCCATAATCCCCCCTCTTTCCCCCCTCCCTTTTCACTCACTTACCCTCACTTCTTATATACCCGCCCGGTCTTCTTTTGTAGTGACCCGCCCCTCTTATATAGTCGCATGCCTCCTTACACACTTATCAATCTCCTTTGCATACACATCCATGCTCAACACGAATACAACTCGCCCTCTACTATTTTGTGTTTTTAAAATTCCTTAATCTTGTTGAATTCTTGCTAGTGGCATAATGAAGATGTGGACCATGTATAAGCCTCATTCCTCCTTGTGCCCACCTTTCCTAAGCTCTTGTCCACCCCTTATATGTATAATGTTGATCCTTTTCACCTATATCATCTATTGTCTTTCTTTGATTAAAAGTGTCGTCATTAACTATTATTGATTTCAAAGATTGTCAAGGTGTGTGTATTTTTTAATTTACTTTTGGAAATCATGTACACAAAATCATTTATACTTGGCCATGGGCTATGGCCTTCTTAATTAACCCCTAAAGGACCAGAGTCTCCTTCGAGGGGATTCCTTGATTTTTGGGCAGGTTCCTAAAATTCGAAAAAAAATCAATTTTCTCTGAAATTTTTATTCTAGATTGCCTTTGATAAAAGCTTCGTGGTCATATTTTTATTTTATTTTTTGGATTTGTGGTTTGAAAGTTAGTACCACTTATAGTTTTTGAGGGAAATTGTCAAGGAACTTTAGGGGTTAACAAGGATTGCAACAATTGTTTATGTAATAATTGAATCAAATATTGTAAATGTCATTATAGACTCTAATTTCCTTATAAACATGGAATGTGTCTTGTGTTCTTGCTTTTTTATTTAAGCAATTGACACAAAATTAATTGTAATGATACTAAGAAGAAGTTGATGCATTAAAATAAAAATGTAAATGTTGTGTATGCATCTTCATACCTTATACAACTTGCTAAGGTTTCATTGATAGATCTAATTATATATCTAAATCACAATTTCTAGTTTAAGCATAATAAGCACAATTTAAATAATTTGTTTAAGAACTTCAAGTATTTAAATGTCTGGACATGTAAGTAAGGACATTTAAAGTAAGAACAATTAAATACCTAAAGTTCCTAAAGGTGCATTGCGCGTTCCTAAAGGGATTGAGCGCGTTCCTGAAGGGGTCGGGCGCATCTCTATAGGGGTCGGGCACGCACCTGAAGGGGCCGGGCGCGTACGTACAAGGGTTGGGCGCATACGCCTGGAAAAAATTTAAAAAATTTAAGAAAAATTGTTAGCGTACGCGCCCAACCCTTATTTGTGTGTGCCCAGTTCTTGTTCGTACTCGCCTAGCCCTTGTGTGTACGCACCTAGCCCTTGTATGTACGCGCCCGATCCGAAAGGTCGGGCGCATGCTTACAAGGGCTAGGCGCGTACAAATACAAAAATAAAAATAAAATGTTTTTTTGTGGCGTACGCACCCAACCCTTGTTTGTTCGCGACCAATCCAAATGGTCGGGTGCATGCTTATAAAGGCTGGGCGCATACAAAAAAAAATATATATATATATATATATTTTGGGCGTGCGCGCTCGATTCCTTTAGGTACGCACGCAGCCCTGCTAGGTACGCGCTTGGCCACTTTAAGTACGCGCCCAACCCTTGTTTGTACGCGCGCGACCTTGTAGTCGACGTGTCAACCACATATTTGCCTTCGTGGCAGTGGGTAAATTGATTTACCTCTACTCATGGTCAAACCAGCGTTGACCCTTATTGGACGGATAGCAACCTCTAATGGACGGACAGCGGGACGGACGGACACTACCGGACGGACGGACGCCGGAACAACCCTGAGAACAAATACTCAATCAGAACTTGGCATGCACATGCTTTGATGGAAACTAGTGTGGGTGATCTACATCAATAACCCCTCTACACTATATTCAGTGTTTAGTGTACTAGACAGGGGTAAATAGTGAGATCCCCGTACGTTCATCTAGTTGACATGCTGGGACCTCCGCCCTCCCCATACCCTACATGTACTTTTGATTATAAATATGGGATATCCTTGCAAATATATCTTTGCAATATATATGGGATATCTTTGCATCTAGTTGACGTGCCCCGGACCTTTTAAAAAAATATATTCGCAAAGATATCCCATATCCTTATTTTCAAAAACATTCTTAAAACTATTCTTCACAATTAGACTTTTAGAAACTCGCTCATACTCGCTCATGCAATTTGAGTATGAGCGAGTTTCTAGAAGTCTAAATTTGAAGAATAGTTTAAAAAATGTTTAAAAAAATAAGAATATGGGATATCTTTGCAAATATATTTTTTCTTTTCTTTTTTGCAACTATAAGAATAGTGCTTCAAACATCAAAAGTTTGAGGCTAGGAAAGTTCGGCAGGGTACTATAAAGGTGAATAGTAGTAGTGTAGAGCTCTACAATGCACTTTCTTGAGGCGGGTAGCAATGAAGGAAAGTCTTTGGCAACCCTCCATGTTTTCACACAAAAACTCTTAAGAAACTAAGGATTTTACTTTTCTTTTGATTTTATAGTTTTTGTTTATAGAAATAGGCATGATAATCTATCCACTGTTTGAATTTTAGACCCAATAAACATTTTTCTATTGATTTTTTTTTTGCTTTCTTAAGTACTAAATGGCTACTTTCTGTACCCCTTGTTAGCGCAAGTTCAATTTTTTTATCCTAAACACCTCCATTACTTGTATTATTGGTGTGCAATGACCTAACACAAGTAATAACATAGATCCGTAAAATTTATGTTTTATGTACTCGGAAAATAAGTCATTATCTTGAGTCAAAGTACACTAGCCATGTTTGCACAAGGAAGAAAGAAACCATTTTGCACTCTTTTAATGCATGTATCTTAAAGTCAATGCCGTTAAAGTTTACGAAATTTGTTGAAGAGCCTTCAAAAAACAATTTGAGTGTCTCTTTGTAGTAGTTAACTCAAAGATCCTAAAATTGTAGGAAGTTGTATCAATTAGTCTTGCAACGTCTCATCTTAAAGAGGCAACTTTGGATGATTTTGTTGAAACATAGTTGTGTTCCTTCAGGAGTTATGCAGAAGAAGACTTTTAAGGACAAAGCTAGTTTAGTTGCATGGAACTCCACAACAAATAAGGTATGAGACAACCAATACACCAATCATGGACTAACTTTGATATGAATTGCCAATATTTGGGATATTTATAGCATCTCCACAAGGGCACTGGGCGCGGAAATGCCTAATTCTTCTTCCATCACGACTTACGTTCCTAGCATCCCGGTTGGTCGGGTTGGCGCACACCTTGCTCCAAAACCCCAAATTTATTCCATATGCCACGCCGACGTCAAATTTTGCAATTAGAGGTAGCCACTCATGTGCCGCTACATAGAAGCTCATGAGTGGCTGCAGTATAATTTGTTGCTTGTCACATAAAAAACCAACGTGTTTGCAGAAATGCGGCCCACGGCGGCTACGTCGCGACAGACAACCACGTCCCTTCACGACGGTTGCAAATTTCCTAGGCTGGCGTTTTCGACGTGACCCCGTCCAGCGTTGGAGATTTGACTTCTTAAGCCCATTGGCATGCCCCGCTCCACCGTCTCCCGGCCTAACATGGCCGGGTTGGCATTAGGGGTGGACTCTCAATGGTCATCTCATACCATCTTTCTTGTAGTGAGATCAAGGCTCTCAACTCTGTAAACCTTGAAGAGTGCAACATATTGCACCACCTATTTTCTTGAGTTTAAGGGCTATATGTAGTTTTCATCAAATTATCAATAAATGTTTTTCATCATTAAAGGAATTTAAAGATGATTCCAATACATTAAAATATGTAATACCTCGGAATCATGCAAACAAGTTATGAGTTCTTAAAGTTTTAGTGTAGCTTTTTGTTGTAGTCGAGTGGTTCGTAATTTCCAAAGTTAACCAAAATTAACCTTAAGCAAGCCCACCTAACTAGATCATTTCAAAGGATTTTTATCGTGTGTCAAACTTTCTAAATCTAAGAACAATACATACTCAATACCTGAGCACACCCGGAAGGATGGCTTCTCCGGTAGCTTGGTGACCAGTAACAAGTAACCACAAATGTTTAATTTAAACTCTATTGAGCGTCAGAGTAGTTTTCCGGTAAGTTTTTACAATGTCCGAAAAGTCACTATCCTCCGTTCTCGCAGTCTAGAGGCCACAATCTCCACAACCTAACTCTACACCATAAAAGAGTTAAAAGGTTGCAGTTAGTTCACCGGCCCTCACAATTTCGCGGATAACAGTCCCGGAAACAACCTAGAAAACAATCACGGTAAACCGGCCACGCAAAGCCGGATTCCAACTACAACCACACCCACTGAATCAAACAAGGAAGATACAAGAATCACAACAATCTAATGCTAAATAATTCATATAAGCAAGACAACCTTCCACGGGGATCAAGAGATCTCATCTACTGCAAGGGTAAAAAATCGGGAATACTCCAGACTTACGCTTAGCCAAGATCTCTCCCAGTGTATCAAGGGGGGGATGTTACTCCTACTCCCCACCAATCGAAACACTTCCCACTTACAAGGTGTTATCATAAATAGCCGTGGGCTTCCCGGATCCCATCCGCTAAGCAACTCTTCCCGGTCCAACTGGTCTAGGGTTGGGAGTAGATCCCGGATCTTACTCTACCATCTCGCTTGAATATCCTACTCCCTCCCGAAGCTTTAGCTTACATTCAACCACATAACACTCAATAAGCCGCAACCTTACACATCCTAGCAAAGATTGATTGGGAGGACTCAACTCCCTCCCTCTCTACTCACACAAGCTCAACAATAACTCTAGACACAAGCAATTAAGGCAAGACACAAGCAAAGCAACAAAGAGAAGAGTCTTAAATCAAGAGTCCAAGGCTCATTAAGTACACAAAGTGTTGGAACCTAGTTTTTGAAGACTTGTAGTCTTTGTATAAGTCAAGGGAAGAATGGGTGGTGTTTTATCAAAAAGTAGAAACACCCCCATTGTAAGAAGATAGTTTTACTAAAAACTATCGTAAGTCCTCGTTACCTAAGTCCAATGGTCGGAACCGTAACCGAGTCTAACGGTCATAACCGTAACCGAGTCCAACGGTCATAACCGGCCGCGGGTTCGGATTCAAGTAATGATTACTGGACCAGGAATACATAATTAATCCCAGGGTTCTTCCTCTCATCTTTCTTAGTGTGTTTGAGGTTGGTTAGCGGCAAGCGAGCGTGGGTGGCTGAGGATTTGTGTGTGAGAGCGTTGTAGCCAGGATTGCTGCCGTTTGCGAGTTGGGAATCAAGAAGTGCGGATTAGGATTTGTGTGTGGATTCATTTGCATATCTTTTGGGAAGATCCCGGGTTTGAATTCAGTCGAGGGATTGTGGGGATGACGCTTAAGAAGGCGACCAACAACAGGGCGGCGACTGAGGCGATTGAAAATCTCCGGACTGTGGTTTCGGTGGTTCCTGAATCCAAGAGCGGCTAGAAGGCGTTGGATGCGGATCGGAAGAGGATGAGCTACTTTGGATTCCGTGAGCAGCCATGGAGTTTCAGGGACGACTTCTTGGTCCGAGAGTTGATTGAGAGAGTCTCCAACAAGCTCAAGGGCACCAATCGTGGCAGGTCAAAGAAGTGGACCTCGACAATGTGGAGCGCCGTGTACGGGTTTTCAACACGTGGAGAAGGTATGTGCTCACGTCAAAAGTCATTCATTGATGGCAAGTTCACCCGGAAAGCAAATCCGAAGGATGTGCTGACCGAGGCAAACTGCAAAGATCCAAGGGTAAGGAAGGTGATGGAATTCTTACTTCCAATCCTATATCCGGATTGGCCCTCTAAGACGACCATGACATTGGCCAACATGATCTGGGGAGCACACACAGGTGAAAGGCAGGTAGCGTGGAAAGATATTGTAAAGGAATTAGTGGGGAAATTCCTAACCGGATTGGGGAAGGTACGACCTACCCCAATCTCCCCATTCTTCTATCTTCTCTTCTAGCACGAGGACCTGCTGCACGACAAACGAGAAGACCGCCTATGAGACGGCCAAGGTGTTGGCAAGCCAGGGTTGGAAGAATGCGGAACCCAATGCGAAACCTGAACAAGAACCGGATTTGGATTCATCCAAAGACGACGTTCAACGGACATCAACCAACGCGAGGAAGAGGAGGAAGCAGACCGAGAGGTGCAACAGTACACCTCCGATCCGCAGTAAGGTCAGTAAGAAGTGAGAGGAGGACGATCCTTTTGACATGATTGCGGAAGGGTACGAGAAGACCAAAGAAACCTACGAGCGGATCAAAGTGATCCTGGCTCAAGCGTGCCCAATTGCGGGAGACGTGGCAGTGGATGAGCTATGCGGGCATCTGGAGAGGAACCTGCAATCCCGGAACATGCAGAAACTGGAGGCTCACCTTGTCTCTTTGGAGAACCACAACCAGAAGATGTGGATGGCCATGGACAAGAAGGATGAAGAGTTGGCTGCGGCGATGGGGAAAGCTAACGATTTTGCACTTGCTCTCACCCGTGTAACAAAGTTTGTACAGCAACCGGGTGACGTGTTGCTGAAGGCGAGGTTGTTCGACGTTTTCATCAAGGCCCGGAAACTTGATGGTCCGATAGCAAAGAAGCTTGTTAGGGTGCTGGTGGAGTACCATTCAAAGATGGAGAAGATATTTGAGGAATGCCTGAAGATCCACGCAGGAATCTTCCGCGACATTGTGAAAGGTAAACGGAAGGTGTCTCTCGACTCAGAGCCGACGGAGGCCCTCCCGGAAGTGCTTAAGGTTTCGGAACCGGAAGCCGGATTCCGAATTGCTGGTCTAGATCTCAAGAAACAAAAGGACGAGCTCTCTCCGTTATCTTAGCTGAAGGTGGGGGTTTGGAAGGAGAAGACGAGCAAGGTAGAGGACGACACTCCGGACTCACGATTTCCAAGACAAGGACTATTTCCGTTTCCGAAAGTGCAACCTCTAAGCGGCAAACTCAGTCAACTTCACAGACTGTCACACAAGAAGTGGAAGAGAGGACGCTTGCGAGCCAACGGATCGAGGTACAAAAGCCGGAGGACAAGGACAAAGAGAAAGAAGAAGCATCATCCTGAGTTGAAACTTCGGTGGTGAAGCTTTTGGATTCTTCAGAGGAGGAAGAAGATCGGGATCAAGAATACAAGGACTAGGGCCACAACGTGTCTTGTGCTCAAGAAACTAGCCGTAGGTAGTTAGAAGTCTAGTGGTAGGGTTAAACAGTCACAACGGTGACTCGATAATCAGGTTTTTTACCCGAAATTGGAAATTGTTCCGGGAAAGGTAGATCTGATTCGTAACTTTCGGATCTGGTCGGTGGTAGTCAGAAGTGTCAGGTCAGCTGTAAGGGACCGTTTTGTTCAATGTGTAGGTGGTCATCATGGGAATGAGGTGTCCACGAGGCTCATCGTGGGGTCCGAGTTTTGTATTTTGCTCCCCGAATGGAGGGTAATTAGTTAGTAGTTGCGAGGTTGTTAGGGTCTCGTTAGTTGACCTAATTGTGAGAGCGTTGGGAGATTGCGAACCCGGGTGACTTGGGTTTTGGTGTGTAGGTTGGACGCCTTGCATGGCCACCACTACAGCTAGAATCCGATTTCCAATTTTAGTGTTAGGAAGAGAGTTTGCAAGCAACGAACTACGGGGCATTGTTCATAAGGTTGTATGAGATGCGCTGCCCATTTTTAATGTTAAGTTTGTGTCCTTAATCTTGACACCTCTCTATCTCTTTTGTGTGAGCTCCGAAGTGGTCCTTATCACGGACATACCCCATTTGGAATGATTGTGTAACCATCTTGAAGCGTCGATTGCAGTGGAAAGGAGAGGCGAGGGATCCAGGTTTCTCTAGGATTCCGCGAGAGGGTCAGAAATTGTAACTGGGGTGGGAGTCTAAAACTCCCTCTTGGTTGCCCCTACCAAAAAATCAAATAAAATAGGGTTTTTAGTGTTAATTAACTAGAAAAAGTAGTCAGTGTTGTGTGGAATTAGATTAGATAGGGGATAGCAAAAATAGGGAAATGCTTAAGTAGTTAATTAGCTTTATAGTGGTGATAAAACCGGGTCTTAAAATCACTAGTGTAAGTCCCGGAAAACAATTTCAAAGAGTCCCGGAAGAGATCTCGGGATGTAAGTCTAAAATCGCCACTTAACCTAAATTAACCAATTAAGTTTAGGAGGTAGTTAGAAGTAGTTTAGATCTTCTAGATGCTAATTCTTGTTTGAAAGAATTAGTAGCTATTTGTAGAAGGAAAAGAAAAGACAAAAAAATTAAAAAATTAAAAAATTAAAAAATTAAATTTAAAAAATTAAATAAATACAAAATATAAATTAAACAAAAAAATTAAAAATACATATCCGGGTATCAACTCGGGTATGAACTAGCCCGGAAACCAACCCGGGTATGGGTTGTTACCCGGGTATCCGGGTATCACCTGGGCAACAATCCGGGCAGCTTGAGCCGCCCTCCAAGTCCCCTCTCCCGAAATTCTCCTCAGCCGAATTTTCCCTCTCGAGAACTTTTCCTTCTCCTCCAGGAACTCTCCTCTCTCCCCCTCCTCTAAAATCTTCTCCTCTATCTCCCTCTCTAGTTCTCTCTCTCTCTCTCTCATAAGTTCTCCCTCTCTCTCTATTTGGTCTTTTTTTGGAGTTGGGATTTGAAGAAGTAGTCAAAGAAGTGAAGGAGAGGTGTGGCAACAAGGAGGAAGAAGAAGAAGAGGAGGCTTTTCAAGTGTCTTGAATGTGATGGAAGAGGTGCCTGCAAGCTAGGGTTTGGTAGTACCGCAGTGGTGGAGATACCTAGGGTTTGGTGGTGCAAGGAGATTTGTGGCCAAGGCAAAATGATAAAAGAGACAAAGAACGGAGGTTGCGGATGCAACAAGGAGTTGGAAAACAAAGGTGACTCTTGCCCATGTTGAATTTCTCTTGTTTGTACAAATTTCTTATTTGTAAGTTCTTTTCTCTCTTTTCTACCGGGATGACCCTCGGTAACATCCTCCTCGGTCTAGAAAAAAAATCCCCCAATGGACTCTATCTAGGTCATATTGTGACCTAATATACATGTGAGTCTACATTAGTGTCATATTAATTGTCGTCTATTGTCCTAGCCTTGTGGCAAATCATTCTTTTAAGTTTTCTCTATCCTCCTATCCCTTTTAGGTCTTGCCCGCATTTTTTAATCTTTTTCTCGGTCTTCCTGGTCAACCGGGAAAACCTCTTTCTAAGTCTTTGTCTCCCAAGTCCTCCCCTTGTTATGATTTTATGTGACCTTGTGTTGTCAGTATGTTGCTAGATATGTGAGACACCCATATCCACATATTCTGGCAAAGTGTTCCGGAGTTGTCCACCGGTTGACCGGTAGACTTGTGTTCCAGGGCGGACCGGAGTTTGTGACAAGTTAATAGGGAGATTCTTGTAAATACAAGGCACATTCGGGATAACTCCATCCCGGACAACATGACTTCACCGGTAATACGGACGCTTTCGAAGATTGACCCGAACAAGTGGGAGGGGACTATGAAAGGTGAACAGTTGGTGGAGTCCTTTGAGACTATATTAATTGAGCTTAAGGAGAGTCCGCGTATATCTATAGATACACCCAACCTTCCGGTGGATATTCCTACTCCACCAGTAGACCTCCCGGTTGAAACATCCGACCGCCCACTAGATTCCCTCGACTATGTGGGTATTTCGAGCCGTAGTGACAATCCCTACATATATCAATCGGAAGAGTCTTCCGGTTGAGCCTTTGTTATATGTTATGTGTTATTAGTGATTTACTCCACGGGTTGGTAGGATGTTGTTATAAGTTGCTAGATTTAAACATTAGGGTGAGAGTAGTGATTTTGATGGGGCCCCATTGCGCACCCGGTCACTACCACTTCAGTGGTTTCTCCGGCTACTTACTTTTGTTAAGGAAAGGTTCATCGCTTCCGGGACCGGGAGTCTTCCGATTTACCGGTCTACCGATAATCCGCCGGTGACTAGGCTACCCTTGATTTTAGGATCTAGATGCCGTTTTATCCTTTAGTGGTTCTACTTTTGGAGGGTAGCTATTGACTTTAGTGCACTCTCTAGATGTCATTTCTACATTTTGGGGATCTAATTTTGGAGGGTAGCTAGTAGCCTTGAGTGTACTTAAAGAGCCTTGGGCTCTTCTGTTAAGTACTCTTCTCTTTGTTGATTTGTTCGTGTTTTGCCTTTATTGCTTCTGTTTAGAGTCTTTGTTGAGCTTATGTGAGTAGACTAGGAGAGAGTTGAATCCTCCTAATGTGTCTTTGCTAGGTGTGCAAGGGTGTGACTTGTTGTGTGTTATGTGATTGAGTGTGAGTAGAGACATCCCAAGGGTGTAGGATATCCAAGTTAGATAGGTGGAATGAGATCCGGGATCTATGCTTCAGACCCTTCACTGATGCGACCGGGAAGAGTTGCTTTATCGAATGGTATCCGGAAAGCCCATGGCTATTTATGATCGCCTCCCTTAAGTGAGAAGTATTTGGATTGGTAGAGAGGAGGGTTGATATCCGCCTTCTCCGTACACCAGGAGAGATCCCGGCTAAGCTTGAGTCCAGAGAATTCCGGGGTTGTTATCCTTACAGTGGACGAGTTCTGACGATCCCTGTGGAAGTTTGTCTTGCTCATATGATTTCCTTAGTACTAACTTGTTGTGAGTCTTATATCTTCTTGGTTTGATTCATTGGGTGTGGTTGTAGTTGGAACCCGGGCTTGCGTGACCGGTTTACCAGTACAAATTTCCGGTAGATTGTGAAGGCCGGTAACCGGCTGTGACCTTTTTAACTCTTTCAAGGTGTAGGATTGGATTGTGGATATTGTGGCCTTTGGTGTGCAAAAACGGAGGGCAGTGACTTTCCGAGCACTGTAAAAACTTACCGGAAATGTACTCTAACGCTCAACAAAGTTTAACTGAAAGACTTGTGATTATTTGTGATCGGTTACTAAGGTACTAGGGAAGCCATCCTCTAGGATGTGCCGAGGTATTAAGTGTAAATTGTTGTTAGGATTTAAAGAGTTTGATGCACAATAAAAATCGTTGGAAACGATCTAGTTATTGGTAAGGTGGGCTCACTTAAGGTTAATTTCAATTAATTTTGAGAATTACGAACTACTAGACTACGACAACTGGTCATAATCAGATATGGATCCTCTTGGATTCATGTTGTTGTAGTAAGCAAAAGGTCGGAATACTTCTTGCGTGATCGGTTGTTTGGCAGCGTCTCTACAGTTGTGAGGAGTTGGACACTACCCTCGTGGGTGTACTTGTGATGTGTAGGAGGTGTTAGGGTTGATAGTAGAATCTTTCGCCACTCTAATTTACAATGGAAGAGTTTTGTACACCGTCCCTCTCCAAATAGGACGCGTCCTCCAATAGCTAAGAGCATGAGGGAAAACTAGAGCTGATTATTGTTACTTGTGGTTTGATATTCCCGAATCCGGATTCAAAACTGAAAATAGGAAAGTGAGGAGAAGCAATCTGGATAACCGGAAAGGTGAGATAACCGGATTGGTCTTGATTGAATAAGAAGAATTAGAGGAAGTATGGGTAGGAGTCATAACCGGATTGTTCTAACCTAGCTAGCTTCACTTGAATCCTTGGAACGATACACGAGTCACCACTTGGGGTGTTTTGGTCACTTAAAACACTCAAGGGGATGCACTTGCAATAACCTTGTTCCGACACAAAGGACACTAGCTACCCTCCAAAAACTAGATCCACAAAAGGTGGGAAACGACATCTAGATCTTAGAATTGAGGGTTGCCTAGTCACCGGCGGATTACAAGTTAGAGCGGTAAACCGAAAGACTCCCGGTCCGAAATTGCTAAAAACATACTTTAATAATAGTAGGTAGCTGAAGAATTTACTCAAGTGGTAGTAACCGGGTGCACAATGGGGCCCCATCAACATCACTACTCCCATTGTAGCGTTAATCTACTGTACCTAACAACATCCTATCAACGGATAAAAAAAATCCACAATAACATATAATACAGGCTCATTAGGAAGACTTATTTGGAAGAATGGACTTATCTTCCGGTAGATCCATGAGAGGATTGACTAGAAGATTGGGAGTACCCGCAGGTATATAGTCAAGAAGTTCCACCGGAAAGTTGGAAATCTCAATTGGGAGGTCTACTGGTAGATTGGGAGTATCTACCAATACATAAGAAGTCTCCACCGGATCAACAAGCATAGCTACGGGAGACTCAACTAAAGAATCCGTTTGTAAGAATGAAAGATCAACCGGTTCCTTTCCGGAAGGATTGACGGAGAGACTCCGGTGTCTCATATAGACTTTCACACTCCATTCCTTGGAAGATGGAGAATCTGCTCTGCTCATTGAACATTGAGTGGATGGATCATCATCTTTCAAAGAAAGAGAACTGATATAGATAAATCTTCACTTCTTCCGGATTGGGCTCTACTCTTGCATTGGTATGGTGGCACTCGTCTATCCACCATGCAGCTTGGTTAGTGCCACCATAGTCTCATGTGCCTTTATCTTCGTGTCCGGAGATCCCTCTTCACTTTGGTTAAGTGTTCCTAGACCTCCCGGGCTGCAGTTATTATGTCACCGGTGTCTTCTACTCCCAATACCTTCCGGAGATCCTCTGAAGACTTTTTGCCTTCACATGCTCCATCTCCATTTGTTGGACATCATGGGTCATATCTCGGGCGAATTTGGCTATTTTCTCCACCAATGTGAGCTTCTTGGATGACTGAGGTGGTGGTGGGTTCAACCAGTGAGATCAAGATGACCTACCATCGTTCCAGAGTGACCAGGATGTTGACACCTCTTGTTGGTTTGCTTATAGCACCAAACTTCCTTCAATAACTTGGGAAAGGCCCGGGGAGAATGGTCCCGAGGAATCATCCCTTGCCTCAAAATCGTCTTTTTATTCCGGTTCCAAACAGGCACATTGCTCATACAGATGCATGAAGTATGGGATCAAGAATGTCTTGGAAGATCCACCTTGTTGAATTGCTCGGAGTTGTGGCATAAACGCTTCTTCCAACAAAAATCTCCAATCCGGGAAGGAATCCTTGAAGAATGCCTATATGTAGGTTGTGGCTAGCCGTGCTCTGATTTTTTCACATTGGTTGGGGTGGAAGATTGGATTTAAAAACTCAACCACCCTCTTCAATCCATTGTTTGTGAATTGCTCACTCCAGTAGCACTCCGATATGTCGTAGGAGCTTGATAGGTGCTTTTCAAGCAAGTGCCAATTGCCCCGGGTTTCCATCCCTCCTCTTCTGCAAAAGAGTACACATTACGCCATACTTCTCTGGTCCATGTTGAGGGATTAGCCTAGTAGACTTCCTTGAGTGTCCCGGGAGGTAACAACTTTGTAGCTGCATATTTCTTCTGGAAGACCCAAGGTTTCTCGTCTAATTCCATGCAATCCATTCGGGTGAGGTCTTCCTACAATTGACCTCCTTTTTTAATCGTCTCCCACTTGTTAGGATCAATCTTGGAAAGCTTCAGTATCACCGGTGGAGTCATGTTGTTCGGGATGGACGAACTCCGACATGTGCCTGTACTTCCACCAATCACCCTATCAACTTATTACAATTTCCGGTCCAGCCCAGAAAACACATGTATATCGGGTAACCGGTGTACTTTTCTTTGGAACACTTCTCTAGATTAATGTGGATGTAGGCATCTCACATATCTAGAAACACAACAAAACAAAACAAAATAACAATTAATTATGTCAAGGAAAAGAGATGACTATGCTAGGAGAACAAGAATTTTTGAAGGGAGTTTTCCGGGAGACCGGAGAGACCGAGAAAAAGACAAGAAATTTAGGCAACAGTAGGAAAAGGAGAAGAATAGGGGCAACACAAATGAAGACTTGCCGCAAGGCCGGGACAATGGAAAATAAATAATGAGACAAAGAGTAGACGCACAAGTAAAAAGAATTCAAGATTCTAGGATGCACAAGGTCTAAGTAGAGTCTACCGAGAGACTTTCTCTAGAACGGAAAGAAGGCAACCGGACTTCACTCCGGGGAAAGGAAAATGAAAAAATCAAGTGAAAGACGAGAACTTACAAACGAGGAAGTTGTACAAACAAGAAAAATCCATCAATTGACAAGGATCACCTTGTTCACAATTTTTGCCACTTTCTTGTTGCACTCGCAACCTCCTTGCAATCGAGGTTTTGTCTCTGAATCTTCTTGTCATACCACGAATTTTTTATTTTTTTTGTTAGTTAGTAAGTAATCTTAAAGAGGACCAGATCGGTAGATATAGGAGTTAGACTTAGATTAGTATAAGTCTTTAGAGTAGATTAGATTAGGGAACGTTAAAAGGTATTCTGAAAAATTTAAAATAGCTAAGCAATAGGCTAGGACCCTAACCCTAGCTGGGGACAAGCCCGGAAGAGGAAGAGCCCGGACCGCTGCAGGAAGAGCTAAGGAATAAACCCGGAAGAAGAAGAGCCCGGACCGCTACAGGAAGAGCTGAGGAATAAACCCGGAAGAAGAAGAGCCCGGACTGCTACAATAGAGGCCGAGAGGGGGAAAATTCAAAGTGGAGTATAAATAGGAGAAAGGAAGTAACCTGGAGATGACTCCGGCAACCCGAAGGCAGCTTATGGAGGACTGAACTAGATTATAAAAGAATCCCGCAGAAGCGAGAAGGAGCAGAATATGAAACACCATTGAGCTCAGCCCGGAGGCACCATCGAGCTCCACCCCGGAGGCATCATCAAGCTGCAACCCGGGAGCACCATCAAGGCTCAGCCCAGAGGCACCATCGAGCTCAACTTGGACGCACCATCATACCTCAGCTGGAAGCACGAGCGAGGTCCAGCCCGGAGGCACCATCAAGGCTCAGCCCGGAGGCACCATCGAGCTTCAATCCGCAGGCACCATCACACCCTAGTTGGGAGCACTAGCGAGGTCCAGCCGGGAGGCACCATCGAGCTCCAACTCAGAGGCAGAGGTAAGGGCATGTCACTTACAAGCCCGGAGGCACCATTTTACCCCAGCTGGGAGCACCAGCGAGGTCCAGCCCGGAGGCACCATCGACCTCCAGCTCGGAGGCACCATCACACACAAGCCCGGAGGCACCGTCGAGGTTTAGTCTGGGAGCACCATCAAGGCTTAGCCCGGAGGCACCATTGACCTCCAGCCCGGAGGCACCATCACACCCCAGTTGGGAGCACCAGCGAGGTCCAGCCGGGAGGCACTATCGAGCTCCAATCCGGAGGCACCATCACACCCCAGCTCCGAGCACTAGCGAGGTCCAGCCCGGAGGCACCATCGAGCTCCAACCCGGAGGCACTAGCGAGCTCAACCCGAAAGCACCATCACACACCAGCTTGGGAGCACCATCAAGGCTCAGCCCGGAGGCACCATCGAGCTCGAGCATGGGAGCACCATTAAGGTCCAGCCCGGAGGCACCATCGAGCTCTAACCCGGAGGCACTAGCGAGCTCAGCCTGGAAGCACCATCGAGGTTTAGCCCGGGAGCACATCAAAGCTCAGCCCGGAGGCACCATCACACCCCAGCTTGGGAGCACCATCAAGGCTCAGCCCGGAGGCACCATCGAGCTCCACTCTGGGAGCACCATCAAGGTCCAACCCGGAGGCAACAGGTAAAGGCAGGTCACTAACAAGCCATGAGCACCAACAAGGTCAGGCCTAGAAGCACCATCAAGGTCCAGCTGAAGGCTGACATGAGCCTAGAGGCTCGCACTACCGGGGACTTGAGGTGGACAAGTAAGAGGGAAGGGCGGGATAATCAACAAGAAAGACAAGAGTACAGCCTCAACCAACCCGGTAATGTCCTCGGCAAAGGACATTTCCCCGGTCATCTCCAAGGACCCCCTGGAACTCACTGAGCTCTAAGAGGATCTCCTTCGCATGGAATGTCTCTCTCTTCTTGACTTCGGTTGGAATTTTTGTGTAGAGTCAACCGTACAAGAGTTGCGACAAGATCCTTTACGAGAACCCGAGGGAGACAACATCCGAGCGTGCCCCGATCATTGGACAATGGGAAGGTGGCAGGAGGTGTACAATTTTCCACGACAAGGGGCAGACTGGACGAGTTTGAAGAAGGAGGAGTACGCCAAAGGGCGTTTTAGCACCAAGGACGCTAAGAACGGCTATGGGTTGAAGGATTGCCTTGACCCTCGAGCACGACGGGTATTCTCATTCCTTGTATCCATTCTACACCCTAAAAAACCCACCCAGGTTACGGTCACCCTGGCTATCATAGTATATGGAGCCTATCTCGAAGAGCGGGTGGTGAATTGGGCCATCATAGTGAAGGACGTGGTGTTCCGCTTAACAAAGAGTGTCAACAACTCTAAGCGCTCACCCCTTTGTCTTTTCTTGATCCACCTCTATCATCACTTCAAGGAGACCACCCTCGAGGAGGCCATGGCATACATGATACGGGACTCACCTTATGATGAAGAAGTTCAACGGGACGGAGTTAGAGTCCGAGTCCGGATCGGAGGGAGGGAGTAGTTCTTCACAGTCGGAGGGGGAGGCGCTTCCACCCCCCAAGCGCTAGAAACAACGACAAAGAGGAGCACCCTCCACCCGAACTAGAGTTGCGGTCCGTGCAGGAGCTACAGGGCCCGCTCAACTTGGAGGAAAGATGTACCGTACAAGGGAGTTGGTAGACGCCCTTCGAATGTATGTAGAGGACACGGAGAAGACCCTAGGATAGGTGAATATCCTGGTAGGCAATCCTACCAGCCAAGGAGTGATCGCAGCCATTAAGGAGAGGATTGGAGGAGCCTATGACCTCCGCACCATGGAGCAGAAGATCAATCGGCTCACCCTCGATATGACGAAGATGAAGAGCCGAGCATTGGAAGCAGAGAAAAACCAGAAGGAGGCTCTTCTCCAAGCCAATGCTTCGGCAACAGCATTACAGCAGGTGAGGGAGGCATTACACTTACCTGCCGATGTGGTACGAAAGGCCAAGATGTTTGATGCCAGATTGGAGAGGGATGACCACATTTCCAGCAAGAGGGTGATTGCCTTAATGATGGAGCAGACGGTGAGGGTTGAGATGGCTTATGCCAATATGAGATTGTTGGTGAGCAACCTCACTCACATCCTATCCAAGTTTGTGGAAGACTCTGACAATTCCGATAAGGATCGAGATTCGGGCTTGGAGACTAATTTGGAGGAACGTGGCTCAGAGGACCGCGCCCTGCAGAAGGAGAAGGAAGTGGTGAATCTCGATAGCCCAGATTTGCCCTCTCAAATCCCAAGTCTGAGAGTCTCTACCGGGCCATCTCCCTCGGAGGTCACCACGCAGACGCGTAGCCGCTGGAAGGATAGCCCGAGTATGGTGATGGAACCTCCACGCTTTGTCCATGCTCGCCAACTGCCACACACTGACTCCGTTCACACCACACTGGCTCTAATCAGTTTGCAGAGCGCGCTACATCTTGGGAAGGCCGCAAGTGAGAGTTCTGCTTACTTGCACCTTCAAAGTCGGACGTCCCAACACGATGTCGTCGTGGGAACTCCGAATCATGTATCGGCCCTCCCGACATGATCCGGGCTTCATCCGAGCATGACCACCATGCCACTCACCGCGGATGGCCCGGATGCCTCTTTGCCTTCAAGGGAAACCTTGCTTAGGACGATTGTTGCCCAACCCGAGCCTTCTGCAGATATGTTGGCGCCATTGGTGGCACTTGGAGTGGCCGCACCCACCCCAACTTCGAGCCGGAGTTCCAAGAAGCGAAGGAAGAGACTCGAGGAGTTGGCCCGGAAGTAGGGTCAAGATCTTGGTTCGTAGGTCACTATTCATTCCGAGATTTGGCCCCCGGTTGACTTTGGTTTTGACTTAGTTTTGCCTTGGGATTTCTGTAATAAATTACCTACTAACGGTGCACGTCGTGTGAAGTGGCAGCCACCGCTGCCAAGAGTAGTTAATATCGTCGTTTTTAGTTAGAAGGTATCGTTTGAGTTTGGACGTTTGTGAGTTCTTGGCAGTAAAAGAGAGGAGTCTCGTGGCCCCTCTCTTCACTGCTTGATGTGTGTATTTGCTTTCGGTTTAATTCTAAACCTACGCTCTCAGAAAACCTTCGATGGTTGGAGAGCTCGGATTCCATACATGACTGTGAGTGCCGTTTCAAGTAGTCCACTTCTCAAGTCCGTACTAACCGTCGAATCATTGTTTCCTTGTTCCATCAAGTAGAGTTAGTCTGTGTGGATGGGAATAACAGGTGAGGTGGGGAGATGGTTAGTGGGGGTGTGACTCTAACTCTGACATTTGCAGTTGTTTCCTTGTTCCATCAAGTAGAGTTAGTCCGGGTGGATGGGAATAACATATGAGATTGTAAGTGTTTAGGGAAGGATAAGGGGGGAGGACGGACGTGAAAGGATCATAGCGAGTCTTCAGTGACCTTCCGACGTCAGATTGGCATCGGTTGTGAAGGCTAGTGTCGTTCCCGGAAGCATCCTACCTCCAGCCGCATCAAATGTGGAGGGAAACTTAGAGAATTTCGGATAGTGGACAGGTAGGCCCCCTCCTCACTTACATTACGTCTCTCTTAGTTTCGGTAACATGGGCCTAACTACTCTTCCAGGGGATCTCAGTGACACCATAAACATCCAAGTGAGTGAGTAGAAATAGAAGGAGAGAATGGGAGGAAGGATAGTCGTTACTTGTGTCAAACACTAAAATCTCTGTGAGTCCACGGGTCATCGTCCGTGGTGATATAATCTTTCTCCGGGTAATCATGTGCTCCGGATGTCTATAGTGTGCATAGGTGTAAAGATAACCTCATCTCTAAAACGGGACTAAGTAGAAGTAGGTCTCTACCTTCTAAGTGAAGTAGGCTCCTACCCGAAGGTCCCTACCTTCCGAGCGAAGTAGGCTTCTACCCAAAGGTCCCTACCTTCCGAGTGAAGTAGGCTCCTACTCAAAGGTCCCTACCTTCCGAGTGAAGTAGGCTCCTACCTGGGGAAAAGCACATGTACGGAGAGCGAGGTGGTGGATGTAGTTAACGCTCAGGCATTGTAATCTAACCCTTTCCTTTCTTTCTTTTGATGTATCTACTGTGGTATGTTTGACATTGTGTATATCTAGGTTGGTTGTTAGTCGTTGTCGTTCTTGGTGATTCTTTGTGGGAACGATTACCTTAAGGGTATCTTTGTGTTAAGATGTGAATACTTGCCAACATGTACCACAACACTTCTCGCAGCGGTTGTGAACCTCCTTGCATCGCCTCCACGCCTAGAAACTGCCACCTTGTTATGTCTAAAATCCCCTCCGCCACAACCTTCCAGAAATCCTAGTTTGCAACTTCAAACCCTAGGTGGTTGCAACTCTCCTTCAATCTTCCTCCACAAACCCTCCTCTTCGTGATGGCCATCTTTGTCCTCTTGATCACCCCCTTCTTCCCTTCTTCCTTGCCCTCCACCTTCTTCTTCTCCTCTTCTTTGTTGTTCCGTCCGCTCGTTGTTCTCCCTCGCGATCGCTATTCTCCCCAGCTTGTTGTTTTTCCTCCCCCGCTCGTTGTTCCCCCCTTGCTCGTTGTTCGAGTAGTACCCCTCCCGGTACTTGGGCAGTCTTCCTTTCTTCAGGTTCTCGGGCACTTCTCCCTTCTCTGAGTACTTGGGTGATACCCTTTTCCCCGGTATTTGGATTTCCCCGGGTACTCCCGGTTACTATCTGGGTACTTGAGTTCTACCCTTCCCCGAGTTGGTACCCATCCGGTACTCGAGCTCTGCCTGGTACCCAGTCGATACCCGAGTTCAGCTCGGGTATCAGTTTTTTTTTTTTAATTATTTTTTTTTCTCCTCTTTATCTTTTATTTTTCTTTCAAATAATTTTAGATTCCTATTCTTTTGAATAAGAATTTAAGTCTCTAACAAACACTAAACTAAAAAAGAGGAAACCTAAACAATTAAACTAGAAGGAAAAACTAAAATTAATCTATCTATTTAAGGAAATATTTGGCTAGCTAATTTAGCCCTAAGTGGTGATTTAAATCCTTTTCCCAAAGATTCTTCCCGGGCATTCTCTTTAAGTTTTACCGGGCATAAAACTTGGTTGTTTAAGGCCCGGTTTTATTACCATAATAACACTAATTAACTAATTAAGCATTCTCCTACTTTCACTAATTGCTATACAATCTACTTCTATGCAATACTAACTACTTTGTTGGTTATCTAAACTAAAAATCACAATTTTAGCTAATTTTTTTGGTAGGGGCTACCAAGTGGGAGTTTCGGACTCCCACACTTTTCTATCACTCAACACAAAGTAGCCCACCCTGGATTATTTATTTACCCCCGGTCGAGCACTGCACCAAGCCTCAACCTTAGGTGGCTCATTTTTTTGGCCTTCTCACTTTTGGAGCTTCTAGAGGCTTTTTTGGAATTATTTTGGCCAAATTTGGAGCATGCGGTCCCAAGTTATCAATGGAGGTCCCTTGTTTAATCAAATAGCCCCCTCCCAACATAAAATAGGGGTTGTTTTTGTCCCTACCTTCCCTACCCTCTCAAGCGTGAGCCTTGGTGCAACGCTCAATCAAGGTGTTTAGTGGGATCCGCCCACCCGCCCTTGAAAAAAAGTCAATCTGATAGCCAATAATCAAGAACATGTCATGAAAAACAAATGACATTACACACGGAAGGATCATATGTGAGCTATGAAGGAAATGGAAGGGGGGCTTGGGAGTTTGTAGTTTGACCTTATCATTGATTGTAGGGGTGTCTCATCTTATGGCTTACCGCAATTTCCTAATATTTCTAAGGGTTTGGAAAAAGACCAAGACATTTTACATTTGTGAATTCTTTGTACATCTACACAAATATCTAAGTTATAATTTTTTTTAAATTATTATCAGTTATAAACCAATATATTTTCAAAATCTTAAATTCATATGTATAAAATAAGATAATTTCATTTTTACTTTAAAAAAAGTATTAGGAAATTCTCAACAAAAATACCCCAAATGTAATTCCTTTTCCATTCTAATGTAAAGGGCATGAATGAGCATAATTCTTATATTCCCTTGTACTCCAGTTGTAGGAACTTGATCTGGAATGATAAAAGAACATGTTCTACAAGTCTGAGTGCACGAATTGGAAGATAATTATATCAGAAAAGAAGTGAAATGAATCTTTATAAAAAAAAAATAAGGCAATTAATTAAATTCTCCTCCATGTACAGTACAGTACAGTACCCGGAAGAAATGTTACGGGATTTCCAGTAATTTTCCAAAAACATGTACTAAAGAGCTACTTTAGTAAGCTCATACGAACTCAAAAATTAATGGAATTTTATACAAAAAATTGCAATTGAAAGCTTTTGGACTCTATTTCAATAATAAAATTTGTTTACATAGAAAAAAATCTAAAATCAACACACAATTTGCTTTCTCCTTTATAGTGTTCAAAATCTAGTACCACCACCTTTTGCACTAATTACTTCCTTCATACGTGCAGGCATGGTAGCAATAAGGGTTTGCAAAATGTCTAAAGGTATTTCTTCCCATACTCTATGAAGAGATTCCATCAATTCTTCTTTATTGTGTGGCCAGGATGTACTCTAAACTCTGTCTTTCACTATCTTCCATAAGTTCTCTATTGGGTTTAGATCTAGAGAGTTGGCTAGCCATTTCAACTTCTTTATGTCATGAGCTTCTCTCCACAACTCTGGCAACTTGCTGCAGTGAACCAGAGCGCCATCCTCCATAAGTACAATGTCTTCTCGATGATCATGGAGAAAATAAAACCCACTTAAAGTGCCTTCGTAAATAAGATCAACAAAATCACTTGCACCTCTACTTCGTGAAGCCTGTATGATTAGTAAAGGAGACTTATCAAAGCCACTAAAAGCACCCCAAACCATCACTGAAGTACGTCCAGACTTTAAAATAGGTGCTAGACATTTAGATGAATATCTCTCATATGCCTTTTGCCACACTCTAATTTGTCTAGAATTCCTTCCAATTTCAAAAGATGATTCATCGGTCCAAATAACCTTCTTCCAATCCTCCTCAGTCCAATTTTTACACTTTCTAGCAAATTCTAGCCTGTCTGCTTTGTGCTTCTCATTGGAAAAAGGTTTTTTTGCTGCAACACGGTTTCTGTAACCAAGGGTTTTCAAAGCGTTCCTTACAATACGAGTACTAACATGTGCAATACTTGCCATTTGATTTGTACTCTCTGCGAGTGATGAACGACGATCATTATTAAGGAGGTGTTCTAAGTGTCTCATTCTACGCTGTGTAAACTTTCGAGGCCTACCCGGTGACTTTGGTGACACTACAGTTCCTCGTTTCTTAAAACTTCCTAAAACACCATAAACAGTGGAAGATGGCATCCCTAACTCTCTTGCTATCTGCACACCTCTCATTCCACCTCTATGCATTCCAACCACTTCTCATTTCTCAGCATCTGTTAACGCTCTAGTCTTCATCTTTCTCAACAGATTATGCCACTCAATCTACCCGCAACACCAAACAGACTTGTTTCAACAAAAATAATACACCTCATGCTAAACCAAGTCACAAATTCACAAACAATCATGTCAAAATTTACCCCAACTTACAATGCAATCACAACACTATATCACATACATATCTTCTTAAAAAACAGTGGTCCAAAACATTGTCATGCCGCAATGAGGCCCAATGCAAGCCGGTGCATGAAAAACGTGTGGACACAATTTGGATAGGGCAATGGAGAACTATAACTTTACATGGGTTTTTCAGATAATTATCCACATACAAGTTACTTTTCACAACATCACTCTTAGTCCTACAAATAGGTGAAAATCCCAAGGCAATTGCTCACAAATTGAACTCCTAGTGGTCACTTGAAATTCACTATTTGTAATCTAGTATAATTGGAGTTAAGTAAAAATCCCGTAACATTTCTTCCAGGTACTGTACAGTATAGTACATGGGGGGTTTGGTTGTGTGTATCCCTTAAAAGAACATCAAAAAATGGTCTTGAATTGATTAATTTTTACAAGAGTCTAGGAAAAATTGCATCCATGATAAGCTTTGGTGACCCAAGACTATTATGGTATGGTTTTAACCCTTCAAGGCCGATCAACCATATATGGGTCAATTCTAGATAGAAATCTTTATGGAAAGCTCCACATGCCACCTCAAAGGAAAAAATTGACCATGACTTAGAGGTGGAGGAAGATGTCCATCTTTTGAGACCATCGCCACCGCAATCGGTGCAAGCATCGACGAGCTATAGTAATTTCCGTGAAACAAGTTCAAAGATTTTTATTTTGAAATGTAATCATTGTGTAGATGCCATTCTACATGATCTAGAACACTCATAGATCCTCATGCCAAAAATGCTCATTGGCCTTAATCCCTAAGGACCACGACCGTTTTCGCTCTAAAACCAGTCCAAAATTGCAAGTGCCAAAAAGAGACTTGAAAATCAAATTTTAAAGTGAATTTCGGATTTAAACCGTAATTTCTTAAAATAGACTTCTATATAAACATGCCATAAAATTTTGGTTGCAATCCACCGCACGGATTGATAGACTTTAGTGTATAAAGTCAAAACAATGGTTCATTTTCTTCCCTGCGTTGAGTAGATCAGCAAACTTTGACTTCACTTTGTATCAAATTTTCGCATTGTACAAGGTCTAAACCTTTTACCATTGTCTTAAGCATGATGTTATTTCCCAACACACCAATTTTTAGAGGTAATAAAGGGGTGTAGCATATTCAAAACAAGTGTGCAAGGAGTGGAGGTTCAAAAATTGCCATTTCACGTTTTATTTTTTTGTGAACTACGTATGCATTCAAATGATAATCCAAACGGTCAATAAGAAGGTTTTCACCACATATTGTTGTTGAAAAAATAAAAAGTGAAAAATATGAAGATCTCTAGGTTTTATGTAGAAAAGATGAAGTTTTTTTCCCCTATTGCCCGACAATGTGTGAAAATGTTTGACTTGGAATAAAATGCCTTTTTACACTAAAGACAAGATTTTTTTTGGAAAACTTCTCGAGAAAGGAAATATTCTTTATATGTGTGAAAAATCTCAATGTCAATAGAAACTTTTGTCAAAAAATTTGGAGGTGCCGGGTGTCCCCACTTGTGGCTTTAAGTGGTACTAACTTTTAAACCACAAATCCAAAAAATAGAATAAAAATATGTCCACGAAGCCCTTATCAGAGGCAATCTAGAATGAAAATTTCAGAGAAAAAGGATTTTTTTTCGAATTTTAGGAACATGCCCGAAATCAGAAATCCCCCCGAAGGAGACTCTGGTCCTTTAGGGGTTAAAGGGTTAAGGTATTTGATGAGTCGAACCCACATCAATACAACACCTGATTTTCTTCTCGCACATGATATCTTAACACGCACTAGTTTGTCTTGAAAATGGGAAAGATTAGAGTTGTGTGGGACCTGCATGAGTGGTGTCCACTAATTTTTTTATGCTCTGCACAGCAACCCACTTGCACGTGACCCACAATATTTGGTTTCTAGGTTCGTGGTTATCAACCTCTTTTCGTAGCAACAAAAGGAGCTATGCACAACTCTCTATGAGAAGAAATTATAGAAAGATCTATCAATCTATGCACTTTGTGTCTACCCTTTTTCTTTTGGACCTCATTTGTGTTCATGCTTAGAAAAAATATATTTTATTCTGTTTTATATTGACAAAAACAACATTTAGTAAAAGTTGTGTAAGAAAATTATCGGAACAAATATTTTAGTTACGCAACTTTTGAGCGATTTGTGTTCTTTAGGGCACACATTTTTTGGCCATTTCTACTCCAAATTGAAGTTTATGGTGGTTTGGTTTTCTTTTACAATGAGAGAATGCCAAACAATTTTTGATTCAAATCTTCAATCCTTAACCCCTAAAGGACCAAAGTCTCCTTCGGGGGGATTTTTTTATTTTTGGGCAGGTTCCTAAAATTTGAAAAAAATCAATTTTCTCTGAAAGTTTTATGGTAGATTGCCTTTGATAAGAGCTTCGTGGACATATTTTTTATTTTTTTTTTGGATTTGTGGTTTGAAAGTTAGTACCACTTATAGTTTTTGAGGGAAATTGTCAATGTAGTCTCTACAAAACAAAACCATTAATATAAGAAAGTAGAAATAAGTTATTCTTATATTTTTAAAAATTACATGCACTTTATCCATCCTACTAACTTTGTTACTTTAACTAATAAAACATAGTTCTTAAAACAAAATAAATTAAATTATTTATTGTTTAAATAAGATGGATTGTTGGATGTATGTCACAAAAGAAACTATATGTAATGAATATAAAATCTCATTCTAAAACCTAAATTATATTTTTAAAAGCAGCTGAACAAAAACTGATGGGCAAGAGAGCCCGCACGGCGGGGGATGCAACGTTGTGGCAATTGTTAACCCTTAAACGACAAATCTTTCTATAGAAATTTTATCGAATCTTTGAATTTTAACACCCATATTTAGCTACCATTTACATTCTAATTATATCACATGATTTTTATTATACATTCAAAGAATTTTGAAAAAGAAAAATCATTCAAATGAATATCCATCACTAGAAAATCATGGTCAAAGTGAGTTGAAAAATGAAAAAACCAAGCCCCTCGAGCTGGCAAATCCGTTTAAGGGTTAAGCAAGCTAGGTTGGTGTTGTTTGCATCCACAAAGCGTCTTTGTGAGTTTGAAACTCCAATTGCGCCAGCCCGCCTTGTGTTGTCCTCGCAATGTCTGTTTCATATTCAAGCACCCATTCTTAGCAGCGCGTTGGATTCAGCCAATTTTTTATTATTATTTTATCAAAGGTCGCTTAGCATGCATGAAAATATTAGGACATCCTCCCTTAGAATGGCCTCCCAAATTTGTTGTCTTTGGCCCGAAATAGTATATTTTGGTGGGGTCCAACGACATATTTTCACTGTTTAGCTTGTTGGAGTGACTGTTGGAGTGCGCAACGCAAATGCTCTAATGGAATGGAAGTGTGATGGATATACCCCAATTTCATAAATGTCAATAATGAGTTTTGGTTGATTACAAGGGGAGTTATCATAGTTGCACTAGAGCAATGTGTTTTTATTTGATTATTTGACCTTTGAATTCCCAAGAGTCCTCTTGAAGGATTATTGAAGGTTAGGGTAGGTTTCTACCGTGTCAATTTGTAACATTCCTCTTTGAAGTCTCTATTGTAGATGAAATTACTAAAAGCTTTGTAGGGGTACAATTTTTTTCTAAATCCGACAATGAGAACTTTATGGTGCTCGAAGTAGGTTCTTACGGAAGGCGGGCATGTTGGACATGGTACTATAGAGTTGAATAGTACTACCGTAGAACTTGAATAATACTATTATAGAGTTTAGTAGTGCAATTTTTTTAGGTAGGTAGTAGTGAAGGAAAAGTTCTTTGCAACCTTCATTGCTTTTACTAAAAAAATGCGTAGAAATAAATGATTTTAATTTTCTTCAAACCTTTTTTTTTTTCTTAATAGAAGACATGGTTTTTTAGTTCATTATTTAGATTTCAAATTGAACAGTTATTTTCTTATTTGAAAATCAAATTGCTTTCCTAAGAAAATGGCTACTTCTATATCCTTAGTTATTGCAAGTCCATTTTTCTTATCCCAAACACGTCCACTATATGTGATTTTATGTGTGCAATGACCTACCACAAGGTACAACATAGATCCATAAAATTTACGAAATGTGTAGTAGAAAATATGCCATTATCCTTGCTAACCCTATCCACAAAGGGAAGAAAAAATCCACATTACATTTTTCATATGCATGTGTCTTATGATCTATGGGGTCAAATTTTACAAAACATTTTGAGTGTCTTCTTGTAGTAATCAACTTGAAGATCCTACTATTGAAAAATAGTAAGACGTTTAAATCAGTCGTGCAACGTCTCAACTCATTGTGTTAGTTTTGGGTGGTTTTTGTGTAACAAGGTCTTGGGAATTTAGGGGTTAAACTATTATTTATTTTATTATTTTATTATATTATTTTATTATTTATTTGATCTAGAACAAAAGAGGCAAGGCCCACCTAAGCTCAAAAAGAATTGTGCAATGTACACCTTAGTAGTTACATGACCTAGACATGCAGAAATAGATATTTGAAGCTGCTTACCCTGCATCACATTTTTGTGACTGGATTGTTGGCTAAAGCTCATTAGATTTTTGCACTTTTGAGTGCAAGGAAACCTCAGTCAATACGTATGATGGATCAGCCTTTGCCTCTTGAAGAAAATGTCGTGCATTACATTCAATTGCCACTCACAAAGTGGGTGCAGTTGCTGAGTGAGAGTGATGTTTTTGTTGCATCCATGTGAGAAGCACGCTAGGGACAGCCGTCCAAGAGGCCGGCACCATTGAAATCCTTTCACGCAACCTTGTTTGGATCACCACCGCCGCCGCCCTACTTTATTTCTTTGAGAAGTGGGTGGGGAAAATGACTTCGAACGATCCATGGTCGGTCCAATCCAAATTTTATGAATTTTCCCTATATCATTTTGTTGAGAATTATGGAGTTTAGAGTTTTGAGAAAGTCAAAACAGTAAAAAGTATGAGTGAGAAATAAAGTTCTACACTGTGTGAAAATAAGTTTTTTATCTAAATCTTTCAACAAGGGAATACAAGGTTTTAGAGTTCAACAAAACTGTTTTGATTTGTATGATTTTCATCTACTGATTGTGGTATAAATCATTCTCATCATCATTGCGTAAACCACATTGTGTTATGCTGAGACTAAGTAATTGTGTGTAGCCCAACTTGCTGATTTTTGAGCATCATATGCTAACAGAATCATATCTGTTATTCAAGAAATTAGAAATCTTTCTAGTATAATGACCCCTAAGGTACCATGACAGTTTCACACTAAAAACACTTCAAATTTGTTGAATTCTAGTGCGATGTATATGGAAGGAAACAAAAACTTTTATTCCTAGATTTGGCCGTAGGATCTCAATTAAAACTTATTAAGTAACATACTTGTAAATTTTCATAATCTTTGACCGTACGGATTGAAATATTATAGTGTTTGAAGTCAAGATAATGGTTATTTTCTTCCCTGCGTTGAGAGGATCAACAGACTTTGACTTCACTTGGTCTCAAATTTTTGCACTACACAAGGTCTATATCCATAACCATTGTGTTAAGCATGATTTTAGTTCCTTATACACCAATTTTTAGAGGTAAAGGAAGGGTGTAGCATATTCAGAACAATTGTGCAAGGAGTGGAGGTTCAAAAACTGGCAACTCACATTTTAATCTTTTGTGAACCTAATATGTTTTAGATTTGATTATCTAAATGGTCAACAAGAAGGTTTACACCACATACTGTTGTGGAAAAAATAAAAAGTAAATAATATGATCTCTAAGTACTATGTATAAAGAAAGAAATTTTTTTGGTAAATTGCCCGACAATGTGTTACAATGTGTGAAAATGTTTGACTGGGTTAATATGCTTTTTTTCACTAGGTACAAGGATTTTTTTATATTCTATTCAAGGAAATAATATTACTTGCTAGTATTGAAAATCTCACACATAATAGAGTGTCCTAGCAAAAGTTTTTGGAGGTGCCTGACGTGCGTAACGGATACTGAACAAAATATGGACAAATGAAAGTCCAGAAATAGTGGTCGGCCGCCAGCCGAGAGCTGCCAAAGGGTCTTATCAATAATCTTCTGAAGTGCCTAACTCACTCATTGTCTATCCAAATCGAGCATATGAGATGTTTTTTGGCATCTACGGAAAATGTGGATGTCAAAAAACACCTCATAAGCTTGATTTGGACAAAATTTGAGTAAGTTATGACCGTTTGAAATTTTCATTTGAAGAGACGCATCGGCTGGCAGCCGATAAGAATTCAGAGTCTAATCGGTCCACAAATGGTGATTTTCTCCAAATTTTGTTGTATATCCGATGCGTGCTTTCCATGTTTGAAATTCAAAATCCTGTAACTTTTTCATTACATGTCAAATGTAGAAAAAAATTGTTCTCGCACTGAGGTTTTAGTAATGCCCATTTACATAGAAAAATGCAAAGAAGAATGTTAGAAATTGACACCAGAGGAACATGACCAAACTTAAAAATCTCTTTTTTTACACTTGGTCCATTAGGGGTTAATGGAAAATGAATTTTACCATTAGAATTTTAAAACAATGTATGCGTACAATGGTTTAACATGGTTTTGTGAATCTTGAATCTCCAAAAATTCAAGAAAATGTTATCTGAGTATTTAATTCTAATAGTTTTAATCATAGAAGAAAAGATTATAGATTTTATTTTTTTAAAATCTTTACACAACTACCTACTTGTTGTTCAGGTTCGTACATAATTAATTTATAATGAAGGTTGTTCAAAAAAGTTTGGAAAATATAATGGATTTGTCTAAGGTGATATCCATGTAATGTGAAGGCCATACCCATGTAATATCCATGCAATACTCATATAACACCTAGGTGATACATGTTGTAAACATTGGAAACACGACAAGAAGTGTCCAAACCCGACTAGTGCGTACAATAGTAGAAGGATGATATCAATAATCAACAAATACACAAATGTTAATCACTGTTAAGAATCTTACATTTAATAGGAGTTTGTAGCATGAATTTTTTGTAGTTGCCCAACATGCTCACCCTTGACAATTTTTCCTTAAGATGGCATACATTTTCTATAGATTCGGAAAGAATGAAAGTTGTATTCCCATGCAACCCTTGTCTTCTTGCATTTATGTACAAAAACTCAAGAATTAGAAATATAAATTGCAACCATGGGAATATGCCTAAGATTTGAAAAAGCCCACCTCATGAGTTTTGGTCGAAGGGTTTAGTTTTTCAATGATGTATTTTTACTTATTTTGATTGGGTGGAGGAAGGTATCAATATATTTCTTTACAGATTAAGATAACCACCATTGTAACCAAAACCCATAACCAATACCTATAAAATTGAATATTTTCAATCCACTTCCATCCCACTACCACCCATTCAGTTCCAAATGGAGGTTTGCTATTAGTCAAGACCCCTTACTTTGAGGGGTACCTATTGTAGCCACCAACTAAACATAGTAGCACACTTTGAAAAATTCATAACTAACTCATATATCATATGGAAAAAATGATATTACTTGAGTTGAAATTGTAATTCTATTGGCTATCACTGAAAAATAAATGTATCATTATTTGTTCTCTCCATATATGCACATTGCTTCACTTGTTGGTTATGAGGGAGGTTACCTTACACCCTTTTCCTCGGGAGTTGACCACAGTGGGCTAAGAAGTTCTCTGATTTGATGAAGAGGAACACATGATGAATGTAAATTCGGAAATTTTGCTGCACAGAGTACAATGATAGCAGGCTTGGAGCCAATCTAGAAGCACTGAAACATATCTGCACTGTGAAATGCTGTTTGCAGCTAGGCATAAATTTTCACATATGGGCAGCTCCCAAGTGCCCTGGTACCATGTTCTCTACACCAAGGGAACACCAGACCCTTCTCCTCCGTACTGGGGTGAATATGCTGCCTAAAAGCTCCCCTTGGTTCCCCATGGTGCACCACACAAAATCGCCTGATTCAATACCGGATTCACTTCCAAAACCAACTCGTGTTAAACTAAGAGCCTGGTTCCATGCAATCCCCGACCATCATATTTGACAAGGTTGGGTCATTCACATGCACACCAGACCCTCTAGATCCAACAGTTCAAGGTCCGGAGTTATAGAAGATGACAGACCTAGCCAACCCCCCTTGCAAGCCCGTCAGCCCAAAAAAATTCCCCAACATACTATTTTATCCAGACCGTACACTTTATTTCCTTTTCTTACTCCACTTATTTTTATTTCTTGGGTGGTGCCACCATGGAAGCTACCTTAAATCTTAGGTCCCTGAATTTTGTGACGGGAAGCTGCTCTACATTTCACGGGTTAGGGATTGCATGGAAACTTGCCCTAACCCGTGAAATGTAGCATGTCTTTTACATGACTTGTGCATTAACCTATGAATTTATGAGTGATGTGATGATGGGCTACATTTCCTCCCTGGAATCTAGGAAGGGTATAGAAGGGAGTGGTATTGGGTTGCCGGTTGGTTTTGGGTTGTCTTATCTTATGTCACTGATTCCATAGCATATCATTCACCTTCAATCTGCTTCCATAACATTAATTACGACTTGATCATGCGTATGAAGGAGCAACATTTTAGAAAAGGGAGGAGAAAGATAAGGACCTATCAATAACCATAAATTGCGGACTTCATCAAATCACTCCTTCTTTCAATACCCAATCTTAGTCAAAAAGATGGTTTACTTTGGAAATAGAATCATGGAAACAACTCATTGACAATTATGCTCCACATTTTCCACCATCACAAAAGGAGAAGGTTACCCACCTAAGAGTATCTGGAACTTTTTTTGCATAGGAAACAAAGGTGGCAACTTGCCTTCATCAAAGATAAGAATTTTCTTTAAAGTCCTTTCTAAAGAGGAAAGAAAAGAAAAAGGTATGGTGAGTTTTAAATTCAAAAAGAGAGTGAGCATAAGGAATTTCATGCTTTCTTTTTCTGCACCAATGAAATGCATTTGTAGTATCGGCAATCAATGGTTTTGGGCCATGTTCTATGCAAGCTACAACTCCCCATAGTACATTCGGCTGCCTTTACAAAAGTCTTGTATGTTTTGTGTGCTAAATATAAAGGCGGCTATATTGAACGACTGTTATAATATGAAGAGTGGGTAATGAGTGTTACAACTGAAGTGTTGTTGATGTAAAGAAAGAAAATTTGTTCTGACCTAAGTTGCATGTTATATTGAAACTGATGTTATATCATATGCTTGTATAAAGGGAGCTGACTGTACCACATGTTCTAAAAGGATTAATAGGTAGTTTCCCCACATCTTTCCTAAGTCAATCACCTTCTCCATGTGGTCCCTATTACTAACATAAGACCATAAAATAGGAGGTGACATGCAAGGTAACCCCTATCACTTTTAGAAGAACTCTAAAATAATGCATCTATTTTTGTGGGGCCCAACGCTACATTTCATGAGTCAATGGTGGTGCTATGAGGAATTGGAAGGACCACCACAACGTTGTAGCAGTCCAAATATGGGGCTTTAACCCTTTAGCGCCCAGGAAGCCCGGAATGGGACTCCGGAGGTGCTCAAACTCAATTTGCATGAAATCCATGAGGAATTAGGCTTTGAGATACGAGGTTCAGATTTGCGCACTCGTTACACGAACACTCTCCAACAATCAGATCATGATTTGGATTTATAGAACCTTGGAAAAGCTAGGAATACAACACAAAATACACCAAATACATTCAAATACAGTGAATACAGTGAATACTATGCCACATACTATGTTGTATTTCACACACATGCACATTGCTTTTGGTCTTAAATTTTGATTGAACTTGGTCTTTAAGACATTCTTCATTGTTTTGTGATTGTTGATCTCTCTTCTCACATACGAAACTTCCGTTTTGATTCGTATAAGGTTGGAACACTTTTGTATACAACCAAGTAGAAAAAATTTAAAAAATCACCAATAACTGGGTATAAATATTTTCTTCACATATGATATGTCAATGCAAAGCTATCAACCTAGTGCACATGTGAACCGCTCTAATTCAAAGTAAAAGAAATCTTGCAAAAATCTATTGATGGTTGAAGTAGTACACCCTCCAAATTCCACAGTTTTCACTACCAATATACGGTAACTTTAAACACTATAATCTATTCCATCAACGGCTGGATGTTGTGCAAAATTTCCCCAAAGTTGAGATCATGGGTTAAGTTCAATTTTGTAAGGTTAGATATTAATATTAGTCATTGTATTTCCATCAATTCCGGTTCAAAGAAAAAAATCAGCAGAATTCTTCGTTTCTCCAGGAGCATCCTTGGGCGCTAAAGGCGCTAAAGGGTTAAGACACTTATGAAAAGATGGTACGAGACGACCAATGAGAATATCAAACTATGATCAAATGTGATATAGTTACCGTTATTCGGCATACTCAATGGTCATCTTACACCAACTTTCTAGTGCTGAGAATGGCATATCCGAAACATCCCATGTTTCACTTACATATACAAATATTGGACTATTGACATGCAATAGTTTGATAACAAATTTACTTGGGTGCACACCTAACTTTGAGTCTACACTAAACATGCAATTAGTTAGCATGTGAATCAAATCATTCAATCAACCCAAGATAGAACCTAGTTGATGCTGCATGAGGGGAAGCAGTACATACGTGGAGAATGGAGGAAGAAATTGCAACTTGCTGGGCCATACATATCTCCTGTGATTCCATGTCTTGCAACATGGATTCTACAATCTGAAATTCAATACCACTCATGCTTTATGCAAAAGCCTATGACCTGGAAACTTGGAACATTCAGACACCGCAAATACACGCCACAAGGTTGGAAGTTGGGAGTAGTAACAGATTTTCAAACCTAGTGGGTTCCACCTAGGAGTGGATGAGCCTGATTAACCCCTAAGGGACCAAGTGTCAAAAATGGGCCTTTTGAAAGTTTGGTCAGGTTCCTATGGTGTCAGTTTCCAACATTCTTCTTTGAAATTTTCACTATAGAAAGACATTACCAAGACCTTAATAAGAATATAATTTTTTCCTAAATTGGACATTTGATGAAAAGGTTACAGGGTTTTGAATTTTAAATGGGGAGGGCGGGCACCTTGGGCACATCCAAAAACATTTGATAGGACATCTATTGAATGTGAGATTTTTAGTACTCGCAAGTAATATTATTTCCCTTCATATTGTCAAAAAAAAATTCTTGTCTTTAGTGGAAAATAGCATACCAACCCAAGTCAAACATTTTCACACATTGTCACTCATTGTCGGGCAAGGTACCAAAAAAACTTCTTCTTTTCCACATAAAACCTAGGTATCTTTATATTTTTCACTTTTTATTTTTACAACAATATGTAATGTAAACCTTCTTATTAACCATTCGGATTATCGATCAAAAACATATTAAGTTCAAAAGAAATTAAAATGTGAATTAACAAATTTCGAGCCTCCACTCCTTGCACACTTGTTTTGAATATGCTACACCCCGTCTCTACCTCTAAAAATTGGTGTGTAAGGAGCTAACATCATGCTTAACAAGATGGTAATGGATTTAGACCTTGTGTAGTGAAATTTTTTGACACCAAGTGAAGTCAAAGTCTGCTGATCCACTAAACGCAGGGAAGAAAATGAACCATTTGCTTGACTTCAAACACTATAATCTTTCAATCTGTGCGGTCAAAGTTTATGAAATTTTGTACATGTATTACTTAATAAGCCTTTATTGAGATCCTACGGTCAGAACTAAAAATAGAAGTTTTTGTTTCCTTCTTTATTCATTGCACTAGAATCCAACAAATTTGAAGTGTTTTTGGTGTAAAACTGTCACGGTACCTTGTTGGGGTAAAATGTCATATGAGAAGCCAATTTCTGGCCCCTTGGACGTTTCAGGATTAAAGTGGAAAAGGGATCCTTCCTTCCCTTTAAAAGTAACCAACAGGAATTTTTGACTTCATTTGGTGTCAAATTTTACACCAAACTTGATCTAAATTTAAAATCATTATTGTGTACCTAATGCTAGTTCTTTACACATCAATTTTTAGAGGTAGAAAAATAGTGTATTTTTTAATTTGAAAATAAATAAATAATTGCTTTCTTGAATGTGCTAGAAGGAATGGAGTGTTTGAACTTTTTCAATACCCAATTAATTTTTTGTCATAATATGACAACCATATGGGTCATAGTATTGGTTTAGTGGGATATCATTTTTTTTCATATTGTACCTCTAGGAAAAAGTTATATTATTTTAAGTGGTGGCTCCAAAAGATCTTATACAAGCTCGTATTAACATTGAGATATTTCATATTATTAGATAATGTTACTTTCTATGATATTGTCAAATTTGTTTATTGTCAAATTTGTTTTGTCTTTAGTGCAATAAAGCATTTCAACCCAAGTCAAACATTTTCACGTGACATTGTCATGCAAGGTACCCAAAAAAGCTTCTTCTTCACATGAAAATTAGAGATCTTAACTAACTTCAATTGTAGGATCATTAGTTTACTACTACAAAAAGACACTCAAACTTTTTTGTGAAAGTTTGACGGCGTGAATTAAAAGATACATGAATTTTGAAGTGTGCATTAATTTTTTTCTTCCTTGCGCAGACAAAGTCATTGTACTTTGACTCAAAATAATGGCATATTTTCCACTACACATTGCAAAAAATTAATAATGAAACTATGTTTTACTATGTTAGGTCATTGCATGCTAAAATCACAAGTAATCAAGGGTTTATGATGAGAAAATAGGCCTTGCAATGACTAGGGGTATCAAATGCAACTTATGTTATTTTTTTACTCAAATAAATTATAGTTGGACCTAAAATCCAAAGGATAAATGAAACATCATGCCTTATTCTCTCGGGGAAAAAATAAAATTATGAATCTAAAGAAGTATATTCAAAATGTACTTACTTACAAATTGAAGGGATTTCTAAGAATTTATTTAATTCTCAAAATAATTTTTTCTATCATTTCCATTTCATGAGAAAGAAGCCCACATTGGACAAATGTGAGAACTTTATTTTTACTATGTATAAAAAATCATGTTACCAATACATGTAGCTCTATTAGGCAATTTGAGTTTTTTCCCATCTTTGATTCCATTTTTTGATTAAAATTTACTAAAAATATCCAAATGAAAAATGCAAACAATCAAGGACAATTTTAAATGGTAAGTACCACTGGCAAATTGAAAATTAGGAAGACTAGGATTAGGAAGGAAGTAGTATTCTCCCCCCTTATTTTCCATCTCGACATGAGATTCCTCTTTTGAGCCATTTTTCTTAGTATAAGAATAAAAACGGTTGGAGGAGTCCAACCACGAGTTGGTGATTGCTTTTTGAAGTGATAAATCAATTGTCCTCCTCTCTTCCCTCCTTTCTAGTTAAGTAAAATCAATGAGGAGTGCTAGGAACTTCTTTCATGGTTGCCCGCCTAAAAAATTGCACTATTCACTTCTAGAGTAGTACTACAAAGCTATACAATACCCCACTAAGAAGTCTAGCTTTTAATGTTTGAAGTGCCATAACCTTTTCCCAATAAATTCAACAAATAAAATCAAAATATTGCTTCGAAGCTATAATTTAAAATTTCTATGCCCAATGAAATTGTCAAAAACAAATATTCAAAACTAGATTTTTAGGAAACTTTTCAAATCTCATTTGTCCCCAAAATGACCACCAATCTCTTAGAAGTTAAGATTCTACGGTTCGAATTGGAAATGAAAGTTTTTGTTTTCCTTCTCCGCTCTATACACTAGAATCAACAACTTGAAATATTTTTGGTGTGAAATAGTCTAGGAATTTTGTAAGTTAATTTTTTTTCCATGCAATGTAAAAATTTATTATGTTGTGGTGCACTCGGATCCTAATAAAGACTATGTGTAGCAATCAATATACATACGTTGAATTGGCATAGAAAAAGTTAGAACATTTACAATTACAACTGACTACATTTTTTGCAGCAATGTTGGGGGAAAACCGACAATTTTGATTTATGACTAGAAGTTCAATCAACATCAACTAAGGGCGTATACGATCTAGAGCACCATATGACTAGGAGTTCAATCAACATCAACGAACGGCGCATACGATCTAGAGCACCATTTGGCAAGGACTCATTGACTATGACAAAGATTTGATTTATGACTGGGTGTTCAACCAACATTGATGAAGGGCATAAGATCTAGAGCACCATTTGGCAAGGGCTCATTAACTATGACAGAGTGGCTTGGGGCAGAGTTGTGACAGTCAACAAGGATCATTGCAAGATTGAAGCCTTTACCATTTTCGACGCCAATCGGGTAGATTTGAGGCTCTATTTAGTAGACAAGGAGACCAAGTGCCTTGGGTTAGAAGTCTTCATTAGTGGCTTGGTCTTGTATGTTAGGTGGCCGCTTTGGAGGCATTTGTCCCTTCTGTGTTGTTCTTTTTTTGCAATCAAATCTCGGTTTAAGAACACATTTATCTTGATTTCATCTATTCTAAATAAAAATAAAGTGATCTAACAAGATCCTTGCAATTCCAATTGAGGGTGCTTAAGAAAGGATAGTGGCCACTTCATCTTGAATTGATTTCCTAGACCAGATTTACAAAGACCTCTTTATTTCATATAGAGGGATATCACAGGAGGGTGGGCCAGGATAGGCCTTATTTTTTGGCTTTTTAAATTTCGAGGGTTCAAAAGATTTTTTAGGAATTGGTTTATTCTCAGAGACCGCACCTTGGGCTAAGTAGGGCCCCCCTCCAACATAAAAATAGGGATCCAAGTTTTGTCCACATCCCCCTTCCCTTACCATCCGTCGATATGGTTTAACCCCTAAAGGACCAAGTGTAAAAAAATGGGCTTTTAAAAGTTTGGTTAGGTTCCCATGGTGTCAATTTCTAACATTCCACTTTGAAATTATCACTGTAGAAGGACATTACTTAGACCTCAGTGGGAGAATTTATTTTTTCCTAAATTTGACATGTAATGAAAAAGTTATAGGGCTTTGAATTTCAAATGGAGAGAGCTGGCACTTCACTTCAGGCACCTCCAAAAACTTTTGCTAGGACACTTTATAGAATGTGAGATTTCTAGTACTACCAAATAATAAATTTTCCCTTCATAGTGTCAATTTTTTTTGTCTTTAGCGAAAAATAGCATATTAACCTAAATCAAACATTTTCACACATTGTCACACATTGTTGGGCAAGGTATCAAAAAGACTTCTTCTTTTCCACATAAAACTTAGAGATCTATATATATATATATATATATATATATATATATATATATATATATGTATATATATTCCACAACAATATGTAGTGTTAATATTCTTATTGGCCATTCGGATTATCAATCTAAAACATATAGTAATTTCACAAAAATGCAAATTGGCAATTTTTGAACCTCCACTCCTTGCATAGTTCTTTTGAATATACTACACCCCCACGATAAGTAGATCAACAAACTTTGAGTTCACTTGGTGTCAATAATTTACACTACATAAGGTCTAAATCCATTACCGTTGTGTTAAGCATGATGTTAGTTCCTTACACACCAAAGTTTAGAGGTAGAGAAATTTGGTGAGTATGTTATATAATAAGCGGTATTTGAGATCCTATGGTCAAAACTAGAAATCAAAGTTTCTGTTTCCTTCTTTGTTCATTGCACTATGCACTAGAATCCAACAATTTTGAAGTTTTTGGTGTGAAACCGTCATGGTACCTTCGGGGTTGAAGAGATCCGACTTGCATCGAATTGGGACTTTTAGAAGAGGAGAAGCACCACGGCCTTGGTGCAGTGGTTTGGGTCATGGCACACCGGTGAGGTGGTTGTGAGTTCAAGTCCTATTGCTGGCGTGGTGCCTACTACCATAGTCCACCCAATTATTGTGGGGGGTCCCAGGCCTCGTTGTATGGGGACCCACAAAGCCCTTGGGGGAGATGACATGTCGGTTGTCTCTAAGGCAATTAGTGTAGGGAAGCACTTAGTGTAGAAAAGTGTTTATCCTTGAGAGGGGGGAGTAGTTCTATTACATTAGCCTATGTTATGTGGCCATGCCCAGGGCGAATTTACCCCCTCGTTGGTACTTACCCGAGGGGGCCGCGAGGTGGTGGGGCCAAACATGGCCCCTATTTTTTTGGATGGGGCCCTATTTATAGCAAGGGAGGGACCTCTAAGATAAACAATGGCCAGTGGCCCCAAATTTGTCCAACAAAAATCCAAAAAAGCCTCTAGACCCCTCAAAATAAGAGGGCGAGAAAAATGACCACATGCAATGATGACGGGGCCCACCTCGGGTAAGTACCAATGAGGGGGTCAATTTGCCAAAGGACCGTGGCCATATGCTTAGGGCCGCTTTACACTATGGTGGAGAAGTTCACCGGTCAAGAATTCAAGGAAAATGGAGCAATATGATTGGAGAAAAAATTGTTCTTCATCGGATTGGGTTTTCACTACCGCCAAGACTTGACCGGTGGAGAACTTCAAGCATGGATGATAAATTGACATGGCCGCCTATGTGGCAAAACTTTTTTGAAGAGTTCTTCTCCGGTGAGCTCATTTCTTGTCCGGCCTCAAACCCGCGGACAAGAAACCAACCCACCGGAGAAGAGCAACTTCTTCATGCATTACTTTATTCATTTTTTTTTGTCTTGTCCAACATCCACCGCTCGCCTCAAATAACCATGTCTTGGCCGAGACTTCTTGACCGGCCGGTGGAGTTCTCCAGCATAGTGTAAAACCCCCTTAGTGAAGAGAATGAACAAACACTATATTCACGCTGAAGTTCTTCTTCCAGAAGAGGAGTGGAAATGGCGAAGACTCGCTCTGTCTCTAGGACATACTTTTAGCAAGGCTTAAAGGTGCCAATCATTCACTTTAGGATGAGCTTAATGGACAAGTGCCTCGAGGGCTTTAGGAGCCCAAGTTTTGCGCCGGAGAAGAGGAAATCCTGTTGGACTATTTTAAGATGCCCTGCCACCCCCCTCTCCCGGATCCTCGCTCTAAATTTGGCTGGGCGGTCGCTTTGTTTTATTCGCCACGCCTGACAGTCACCCCGAGAATTGAAATCGAAATTCTCCCTCCTCACTTCTCATCAATGCCCAGCCCTCGTCACCTCATCAAAACCTCACATTAATGTCACTGGTAACTAGCCTGTCCAACACACCATAGTAAGCTGAAAGGGGGCAAGTTTGAAAAAAGGGAGAAGAAAAACTATGGAATCCTGCTTTTGTTCAATTATCACTGAATATGACCTACAGTAGAAATTGAATCTAGATAACTACTTCACTAAAGATATTTAAAGTTTTGTAGACACTACCAATTATATTTGCTAGATGACAAAAATATGGATTTTGATTGGTGGTTACATTGATTTTGATTGCGTGGTATTTCAACAAATTGCGGGTTGCGCCATGAAAATTGATTTAAAAACTCACCTTGCATACCCCTAACTAAGTTTGCCACCATTGTAAAGGAGAAGGGTCATTGAGTTTTATGAATATTACTATACTCGATTTTGGGCACTTCCCCACCTAATAATTTATTTTTCCAAATCAAGATAATTTGGACACGATGGGTATTACATAGGCATTACATGGGTATCAACTAGATATCTCATGGGTAATACCTAGACAATACACGGATATCACCAAGACAAGTCTCTTGAATGTTTCAAAAGTTTCGGAGAATCTCCATTGTGAATCAATTATACTGTGTAAGAAACTGACAAACGCCTAGGATATACAGTTTGACTCCTTAATTTAACCCAGGCTCCCCACTCTAGAATAAACCCATGCAGACGTGGACTGCGACCACGGCCCGGTTCAACGACTTTGCGTCCGGAGATGAAGCATGGATTGCGTGATTACTGGCACCCAAGTTGCGTTCGTGTCTGTGTGCGACAGGGAGAAAATTCGAATCCTCCACTGTGTTCAGTTTGGTGGAAGGCGCATGGTTCGAGAAAGCGGAAACGCTAACCCCTCCACCAAGTCTGCCCCTTTCCAAGGCTGTGGAGGATAACTAAATAAAAGAATGAAATGAAACTTGATGGATAAGTAATTAGAGGTGAGGAGTAACCTGATCGGTGAGGAGTTCCATCAAGAATTATTTCTTCAAATCCAATTTCTAATTTTATTTCTATTTTCTTACACAGCAAATTTTCTTATGAGACAACCAAGGAATTAGACTAATACATTCTTACATACACATAACCTACCACCATGTCGATAATGGTCCAAATTATAATCAAGTACAATGTGATGGATTAGGAACCACGGTACATTTACACGAGACAGCAAGTGGAATCACAAAGTGGAGTCATGGCTATTTAATCTCGATTGATATCTGTGAAATACTCGCGTGATACTAGTATCACAACTCGGTGGATACTCCGGCGCTCATGTTGTGGAACGATGCGAATAATGTACTCTACTTTAACCGGAGGTGAGGAGTGCTGGGACCCAGCGTAAAGAGCCGACAGACTGAGGGGTGGACACTATGAGTGCAGCCTGGTCCAGTTTCCGGCACCCCCCCCTCTACAGAAGTAGCCCGCGAACCGGCGCCGCAATGGGCATCGATCGCACACAGTATTCGTTCACACAGTGAGTCATGCGTACAGCTGGCCAGTCGGTGAGAGGCGCTCCCTGGGCGCCCCACTGGCGGATGCCCTTGCCGCCCCCGCGTGGGATCAGGTGCACGAGGATTGTAGTAATTCCCCCTTCCACTTGCTGCCAATGGAACCTCCGCCAATGGATCATCCACTTCCCTGGACGGATGATACTGTAGCCTACGCCGGCTGATCAGTCACTGCATGAGACTACTGGTGAGATACGGAGACTGAGGTTAAATCCGTGGTCAATGAGAGACCCCTGGCCATTTCGAGTAACTCTTCTTTGTGATTTCCTAATCCAGTTACCATGTACTTGCTTTTGAAACCAAACAGAACGGTAGTAGGTGACAGATGTGTGCATAAATATGGATTAGTCTCCTAACAAGTATAGCGTTTACACACAATTGAACTCAAGGGGAAAGTCAATAATTTATTGATCCAAATAACGGATTAGAACTCCTGGCTGAAACTATATGGTGTTCTACCTGAGCGAGGTGGGAATAAGAAATTTTTAATTTAATTTTATACATTTGCTTTCTTTTGGTGAAGAAAGTTACGAGAGGGCTCGGTTCGCTTTGCACTTTTGCAGATGGAGCACGGACCCACCTGGAATGCAGGAACAGTGGCAGTACCAATCCTGCAGACTGTTCAGAACTTGAGCAGTTTCTCAAGAGGCGACGAACTTCGATGAAGCAGGGCCCGGGGCTGGGTGCTGGGCGGGGGGAATTGAACTGAACTTGCCCGGAGGACAGTATATTGTAAAGCAATTGGGGGCCCACGAGGGGCGAGTTGGGATGCCAGGTTCTGTGCGCCTGCCGGTGAGTAGCAGCGGCGCTGTACCCGAGACAGCCCGGTGTGGCCAGGCCCAACTGGACTGGCTCACGGGTGGGGCTGGGGTGGCTCGCGTCACTGATGAGGGTTCATATAGGGTGAGTGGCAAAGGAAACCGGTCCAGTATCTCCCTCCTTGCTGCCAACAATCGCCTCCTCCGCCTCTCAAGGCCGCTTCTGTGAGAGCATTGGGCCTCGCCCTGCCTGCAGCAAACTGAGGAGTACCACTGCTTCTTCACCGCAAGCGCCCGTCGATCAGCAGTACTTCATCTAACCTTGTTACCCTTATATACATCCTTCCCCGCCTTGAACAGTTTGCATGTCACAGATCCTAGTCTCGATGCGCACTAGGAACATCTAGCTAGTACTGGTACTACTTCCATTTATAAGAGCGTAAATTCGCCCTCCAAGATCCTAGCTTTTCTACTCCGTAGATAGTGTTTCTCTCACGGCTCATATTGTTCTAGAGAGAGGGTAATTACGTAGGCTTTGTTTTAAAAATCACAATAACAAGGTTTGGTAAGAGAATATATGGGTGTGAAGTTTCAGCAGAGATCCTCTACAGTTCGACGGCGGCGAGGAGTAGTAGCGCAGTAGCGGCGCGAGTGGCAGCCCATGAGCGACGTAGTGAGTGGATCGATCGCCGGATTCCGGATTCGTGTACAAATTAGGCCGTGGCATCCTACATGCAGGTCGCTGGAACGAGACAACGCGCGATAGCCCAAACAATCTGTACCCCTGACGTGGAGAATATGTTGCTCAGACTCCCACCGCGATAGCTCAACAGGAACACACGTAGGTACTCCGCTCTAGCCAGGCCGGCCGCAGTGATTATCTCGTCCCAACAATCAGCGTCGATTCAGCCCTTTGATCATCTTTGCTCAAATTGGCTGACACGAGAAACTGCTTCTTCCATCAGGGGTAGAGCCACCACTACCATGGCGCCGCAGCACCGCGCTGACGTTGAGGGTGGTCACCACGCGGCGAAGCCATTTGCGCCCAAACATAATGCAGCAGCCACGAAGCCGGCGCCGTTCAAGCGCGACTTGCAATCCGCGATGCACAACGCGCCGCAGGTGCGCGTGATCCACATCTTCGCGCCCAAGGTGATCAAGACGGACGTCGCCAACTTCCGGTCCACAGTGCAGAAGCTCACAGGGCGGAGCAAGCGCCGGGCGCCCAAGGCGGAGCCCCCAGCGCCAATGGCGCCGGCGCCGGCGCCGGCACCCGCAGCCGCAGCGCCGCCTGCTAGCACCTACTCGGTTGGGATGTGGGAGAAGGAGGAGCTGCAGCGGCTGGTCGGTGACGCGTGCGGCGTGGTGGATCTGGTGCGCTGCAACAGTGTCGACAGCGGCACCTACAGCTTAGACAGCGGCAACACCGTGTTTAGCGGCGACAGCAGCGGCGTTGACACCAGCCCGACCTCTGACGGCTTCAGCTTCTACCCGCAGCGCGAATCGCCATACTCCTTGAGCGAGATCCCGGCGCCCTTCTTCGGGCTGCAGCCCCACGACATGCACTCCATGTCGATGTTTCAGCCTGCTGGGTCGTCGGGGATGCAGCTTCCAGGGCACGGCAGCTTGCTGGGGGCGCTCCCGACCTCGCACGTTATGGACCCGCAAATGAACATGCTGGGGTTCGACGTCACGGACCCGGCGCTATCAGACGTGATGGGTTGCAACTCCATCGCCAACACCTCGTCCCCAAGCGGAAGCTTGTTCGACCTGTCGCGACAGCATTGCCGACTGAGCGTGCAGCAACCGTATCAGGGTGCGAACTTCTTTGAGTCCATGTAGATGAATCATGATCTCGGTATGCACTCAATCTGCATTCAAGTTGATAAAATCCATATGTTTTAAGTTTAACAACCCTTGATAAGATTACTGACGGTGCGCTCTTACTTGTGCAGGATTTTAACAGTCAATGGCTCAGATTGGCCACTGGAAAGCGGAGGAACCGTAATATATTCGTGTAGAGGCTGCAGTGTTTTGAAGTCATCAAGAGCAAATTTGTCTGAGTGTTTCGAGTGTAGTGTTACAACCATTGTAAAGCATTTGACAGAGGAAGGAGAGAGAGAGAGAGAGAGAGAGAGAGAGAGAGAGAGAGAGAGAGAGAGAGAGAGAGAGAGAGAGAGAGAGAGAGAGAGAGAGAGAGAGAGAGAGAGAGAGAGAGAGAGAGAGAGAGAGAGAGAGAGAGAGAGAGAGAGAGAGAGAGAGAGAGAGAGAGAGAGAGAGAGAGAGAGAGAGAGAGAGAGAGAGAGAGAGAGAGAGAGAGAGAGAGAGAGAGAATGTAGAGTAACATGTACCTAAGCCCGGCAGCATTTCTGGAATTTTGTATGCCCACAACTGTACAGAACAGACCATGCTCTGGAATCAGTTCACTCTTGGTGGATTGGGGCGTCCCATCGGCACCTCATTCACAAGCTATCTGATGATTTGCCATATCATCGTATTCATGTAGGATAGTTTCGGAGTTTAGATCAGTTCCCGTAGCCATAAAATTCGATCATCCAGAGTGTAGAATATCGTCTCACTTTAGGGATTGCATGCGACCTCATGAGTTGAAGGTGATTCTCGCCGATTTGTCGGCGATGTAGCAGAGTAGCGCCATTTCTGTTTATAGTTCAAATCTTCGACCTCAGTACATATTAAAGCGTGAATAAAGTTATGTTTAGGTTAGGAACACGCCGACTCCCATTTTGTTCACAGTTTTTCTTCTGAATGTTGCGTCGATGAGTGCATGAGTCACAACTTTGCTCAAGTTGGTCCATTCTTCTCGCTCGTGCCGTGGTGCACTTTGTTTTCTTTACTCGTGTCCGGGTAACGGTTCCTTGAGCTTCACGCTGGTCCAGCTCAGGCTGCACCACGTACTATAGGAAACGAGCCGTGTTTCATCAGTAGTGGTAGGAGGGAATATATGTAGTTGCCGAAGCGCTGAGTTGCCGGCGCTCGTACCGTCCATGCACAGAGTATATATAGGTCATGTATGTGCAAGCAACCGAGTTCATGGACACAATGATTGTGTTCGCTGCAAAAGCGCATGCCCTCGTGCATGCTGCAGACTATGTACCTGGTCTCGTCGTGGCACCCAACACAAGTTAAAGCGCAATGTTTTTCAGAATATCCCTGTGCCATTTTGTATCCAGACGAAGAAATCCATTAGGAAATCGCACATTATCTTCATTCAGACTAGTTGGTGGAGACGATGCCGAAGAAGTACTACATGACCTACAAACAGTTCCAAAAAGGAAATCTAGTATTGTTGGTTGTAGTACTAGTAACTTCATAAGTATGTATACGTACGTCAACAAGTATCGGTTGGTTTGTAGTGCTGACCTAGTTTAAAAGTGTAAGATTTTCTGGCTTCTATGCTAGCCCAGAAACAGCCACCAAGCTGAGATCGAACTCCTACACTTGGCAACGCTGATGCCAACGGTGCTGATACAAATGAAACACATACTGTCATGAGCAGGCCAACGGGAATCGACCACGAATCCACTCTCGGCACCATGAATCGTACAAACAAGATGTATGGCTCACACAATCATACCGTTTCATACAGATTAACAAAAGATCTAAGTGATAGGGGCCAATCCTGGTCATAAGTAGAGGATTAATTACACTAAGTGCTTGCAAAAGTTACAACCCATGGAAAGTAGTAGTACCGAGTCATACTATTTTTCGTGCCCAAAGTAACGAGTGGGCCGTGGCCAACATATCCAATATGGTATCCAACTTTTTAGTTGAACCTAAGAGGCACTCCACACAATGTAGAACGTTCATAGATTTGTGAGTTGCCAACGTTTGTAAAATGCCGCTGAAGTTACCAATATCTAGATGACTACATTAATCACTTTGGCCACTCTGGAGAAACAGAAAGCGAAACACCTATGCCAAAGTTTGTGAATTGCTTCGAAGTTAACATGATTCTGTGGTGATTAGCAGGTTTCTAGAGTAAAGAGGAGGAGAACGTGAGCAGAGGGAGGAAAGGAGGTAGAAGGTCAACTGCCGTTCAAAAAACCGGCCAATCGGAGGGGGATTCGGCATCCTGCACATGTGGTGAAGTCGTCTTGCGACCGACCATGATGATGGGGTACGGGGACTATGTCACGGTGCATGCCTACTAGCTAGCTGCAGCTGCTGCTGCACAGACTTCCACAATTCAATTGGACCGTAGCTGGAATGCGTACTCGTCCTACCAGTGCAGCTCCATCGCTCCCTGACAATAGTTGCCGTATAATTCAAGGAGGGAGCCTATGATCTCAACGCCACACCGTAGGCTGGATTCCCCCGAAACAATTAAGCAGATCAGACCACCAATTAGTCTAATTTTTTTCTTACCATGAAGTATCTGGTTTTCTGAAGTGAGATCTCACGTGATCTCAATCACTGTGACTTGGTCCAAGTTGCTGAGATAATACATGATAATCGGTGTACCAGGCGGGGCGTATATACAGCAAATGCTTTTAGGATATGGAGTGCAACAAACGGCTTCCAAGGACCACAAGCTGCAGTCTGGATACCCTGCTGCTGCTAGGGCTGTAAGTTGCTGGTACTACTACTGCTGCTGCTACAGCCTACTCTCCGGCCTGCCTGCATGCCAGTTGATGGTCAACTGCGGTGGTAAGTTTGTGGTACTACTACTACTGCCTAAGTTGCAATCCAAACGGTCACCGAATTGTGGATCCACTCCTTTTGTCGTCAGCGACAGTGTTTGTCGTGTGCAGGTGTCAAGGACAGGCTCTTCTACAATGACTTGAGGTAATTGAGAGTTGGTAACTTCTACTTGCAAGTTTAGCTTGGACATGGTGTATTCAGCCGACGTTTACCATTGAAGGATGATCATGGTGCAATGTATTCATGGATGTGATTAGCAAAACTCTACAGTGAAAAGGCCATACATAATTCAATTGCACGAACTGTTGGGAACTTGTGCACAACCATTTTCTATTGCAAGCGCATGTTCCACATATTTGGTGTGATTCTAAATCATGAAGCATGCCCTGGCCCCTAAGGTGAGTTATTTGAATTGGTTTTTAACTATTCATGACTTCAAAGTGGATGTAATGGAAGCTACTTCTTCCACAACCTTCCACCTTGATGAGATTATTGAATGCATGAGATTATTATGTTTATTCTGTCCACATTCCTGTCATCGCCATATTGGTTATATTGCATTAATTTAGACGCAATATAAAAGTGATCACAAGTCATACAAAATAATAAGAGTCACCCAGTGTAACCACTATGGAGATTGCTACTTTCCTTTGCTACTATGACTATTGATAAAATGTTACATAATCAAACACTTGTGGAAAAGGTGTGCAACTACACCAAAGAAGAACATCAAGAAGTTGCATTTTACACCAAAAAATTCAAAGTTTTGGTGTAATGGGCAACTTTTGGTGTTCTTCTTGTGGTGTAGTTGCATCCCTTTTCCACTACACTAACTTTGGTATTTAGCATTGGCAACACTAAATACGAACACAAAGTTCATTAAATGTCAACATTAGTAGATTTTTGGCGGCGAAAAAAAGTTACATGTATAAATCTAGTGTTATTTCAGAAAATGGATGTCCAAAAATGAGAACAAGGCAGTGGCTCTTGTTGTAGTGGCACCCAAATTACTACTTCTATGTGGTTGCATTTTCACATTGGAAAGTACATATTCTCACGGCTCTCCTTTTCCAGCACAAGAATCTGCTTGTTCCGGCCTGAAGAGCCTCCACGACCTTTTCACACAGTAGCGAAGGTACATAGAATTATCAGCTGAATGATAGACTATATTAGAGCTGCAGATGGATATCTCTCGGAAGCTCTCATAAATCTCACGGAGCTGTAACTTGTGCGTCAATTGCCACAAAAGGGTGCAACCTCCAAAGAACCAAGTGTCTGTTTGGGGGAAAAATTCTCACATTCGCTGCAATTACCTTTCAAGCCGTATGGTCAAATTTTCAAATCACTTACCACATCATCTTATATAAGTTTAGAAGAAGATAATATGATTACATTCTCAAAAAGTTCATCTTTGGAGTTTTTAACCAATGGAGTCAAGATTCCTCTAATATATCTTGTTAATTTAGGGATTAATCAATTACAAGATTGAGTGTATCTGTGGGGTAGAAAAGTTTTCACTTTGGCTGTAACTATGTTTCAATCTGTACAGTCAAAATTCACAATTTTTACCACACCATCTCTTGTAAGTTTAGAAGAAAATCCTATGGTTACATTCTAATCAAGTTCATATTGACAGTTTTTATTTGATTGGTTGGAGATCCCCTAAAATGCCTTGGTCCTTAAAGGGTTAAAGTGCAAAAAAGCATGGATCAAGTGAGAATTTTTCACCAAGTCCTGGTCCATACTATAGTACCAGGCATGTCTCATTTGTCCACCCCTGATATGTTTCCACACTACACTACCAGTAACTTTGACACCCTCCCAAGGGAAAAATTGTTATTTTACCATGAAATCTTTGGCACAAGATCATTTCTATGTTGACAACATGTGAGCCAAATTTCAACTCCAAAAGAATCACACAAATAGATATAATTCAAAATCTAGCAACATGTGTAGTTGTGAGAATCATTTAACTCGTGGCCAACTTTGATACACTCCCAAGAATTGAATTTTTTTGTTTTTGCCCATGAAATTTTTAGCATGAGACTATCTCTATATTGATCACATGTGTGCCAAATTTGAAGGCTAAAATATATACATATCAAAAAATTTAAAAATTCTCCCAACATGTATAGTTGTCAACTTTGACACCCTCCAAAGGATTCAATTTTTTATTTTTCCCATGAGATTTTGGTCATGAGACCATCTCTATGTTGATCATACATGTGATTAATTTCAAGACCAAAAGATACACGAACGAAAAGAAACAAATCTAAATCTACCAACATGTGTGGTTGTGAGAAGCAATCACGGAAACCATTTCACTATTGCCAACTTTGGCACCCTCTCTAGGTCTGAAAATTTGATAATTGACCATTAAATTTTTGGCACAAGATCATCTTCATGTTGATAACATGTGTGCCAAAATTCAAGGCAAGAAGGTGACTACAAAATATCATCTTCAAAATCCACCAACATATGTAGCTATGAGAAACAATTTTGAATATCTTGTTTTGTATTCATCATGTGGCCTTGAAATTTGGCACACTTGTTACAAACATAGAGGTGATCTTGTACCAACAATTTCACGGTAAATTATAAAATCAGCTCAAGGGAGGGTGTCAAAGTTGGTAGCTATAAATGGCACACAACATCTTGGTAGATTTTGAATATATTATTTTGTATTCATCATTTGGACTTGAATTTTGGCACACATGTTGTCAGTATAGAAGTGATCTTGTGCCAAAAATTTAATGGTGAATTGACAATTTTTAGCTCTCAGGTGGGTGTCAAAGTTGGCAGCAGTCTTGTGTGGAAATGTATCAGGGGTGGACAAATGGTACTGTACTGTAGTTGTGACATAGGCATTCTATCATGGTATCTAGATGGAGTCAGGTGCAGTTCTTCAAGTGGGTACACCTGCCCAGAATGTTGTAATGCTAGAATCACGTGAGTACGTTTCATCACGGGTGGGAAAGAGTATTATATTGCTTATTTAACTCAGGAGGGATAACCGCGCTTTCTCACCTATTAACCCCTGAGGTAGTAAGGTATAGTGACGGTTTCACACCAAAAACACTTTAAAATTGTTGGATTCTTGTGCAATGAATAGAGTCATGTTTCAAAAACATTCATTTCTAGTTTTGACCGTAGGATCTCAATAAAGACTTATTAAGTAATAAACTTACAAAATTTCATAAACTTTGACCGCATGGATTGAAAGATTATAGTGTTTGAAGTCAAGGAAATGGTTCATTTTCTTCCCTGCGTTCTGTGGACCTGTGGATTAGCAGACTTTGACTTCACTTGGTGTCAAATTTTTGCACTACACAAGGTCTAAATCTATTACCATCATGTTAAGCATAATGTTAGTTCCTTGTACACCAATTTTTCAAGGTAGAGTAGGGGTGTTGCATATTCAAAACAACTGTGCAAGGAGTCAAGGTTCAAATTTGCCAATTCAGGCTTTAATTTTTTGTGAACATAATTTGTTTTAGATTGATAATCCAAATAGTCAATATTTTTTTTTACACCACATCTTGTTGTGAAAAAAAAGAAGCAAAAATAATGAAGATCTCTAGGTTTTATGTGGAGAAGAAGAAGTTTTTTTGGTACCGTGCCCACCAATGAGTGACAATGTGTGAAAATGTTTGACTTGGGATGATATGCTATTTTTTACTAAAGACAAGGACATTATTTTAACAATATGAAGGGAAAAAATATTACTTGTGAGTATTGAGAATCTCACATCCAATAGTGTCATAACAAAAGTTTTTGGAGGTGCCCGAGGTGCCCGCTCTCCCTATTTGAAATTCAAAACCCTATAAAATTTTCATTAAATGTCCAATTTAGGAAAAAATTATTCTCCCACTAAGGTTTTAGTAATACCCTTCTACAGTAAAAATTTCAAAGAGAAATGTTGAAAATTGACACCATAGGAACCTGATCGAACTTTCAAAAAGCCCATTTTTGACACTTGGTCCTTTAGGAGTTAATCTATGTTTAGACACCAATGTCGTTTTGTCAAGGGGAACAACCCTCCATTCGGGAGCAAAACACAAAACCCAGAACCCACGATCAAAACGGTTCCTGACGGCTGGTCCGCCACGTCCTAACTACCTCCCGACTAGATCCGAAAGTTGCGGATCCGATCCACCCCCCCCTTCCCGGAACAAGTTTCGGTTCCGGGTAAAACCCTAATTATCGGGTCACCAGTGACCGTTTAACCCTACCACTAGACTCCTAACCTCCTACGGCTAGTTTCCAGCGCATAAGCTAGAGGAGGGGCCACCCTACTCATTGTCTTCCTGATTCTGACCTTCATCTTCCTCTGAAGAGTTTGAAAGCTTCACCGTTGAAGTTCTAACTTGGCGCAAAATCTGTTCTTCCTCTTCAACCTTGTCCTTCGGCTTCTGCACCTCGATCCGCTGGCTCGTAGGTGTTCTCTCCTCCACTTCCCGGGTGATAGCCCGCAAAGCCGATTAGGTTTGTCGCATGGGGGTTACCTTCTCGGAAACGGATAGGGTCCGTCTTTTGGAAACTCGCGAGTCCGGAGTGCCAATCTCCACCTTGCTCGCCTTCCCCTGCCGAACCCTTGTCTTCAGCTGAGACAGCAGAAGAAGCTCGTCCTCCCGTTTCTTGGATTCCGGACGAGGAGTTCAGAATCCCGCTTCCGGTTCCAAAACCGTAAGCACTTCCGGAAGTGCCTCCGTCGCCTCAGAGTCGGGAGACACCTTCCTCTTACCTTTCCCAACATCCTGGAAGATCCCGCGTGAATCTTCCGGCACTCCTCCAGCACCTTCTCCATCTTGGAATGGTACTTCACCAATACCCCAACGATCTTCTTTGCCACCGGACCGTCTAGCTTCCGCGCCTCGGAGAATTTGACGTCAAACAGTCTCATCTTCAACAACACATCACCTACTTGCTGCACAAATTCGGTCATACGGCTGAGAGCAAGTGCGGAATTGTTTGCCTTACCCATCGCCGTAGCCAACTCCACATCCTTCTGGTCCGTGGTCGTCTTCATCTTCCGGTTTCTGTTCTCCAGGGAGATGAGCGGAGCGTGCAGTTCTTACACGTTTCGGGGTTGTAGATTCCGCTCCAGACGTCATCACAATTCATCTGCACCCACGTCACCCGCAATCCGGCATGCCTTGGCCAAGATGACTTCGATCCGCTCGTAAGTCTCATTGGCCTTCTCGTATCCTTTCGCGATCATGTCGAAAGGATCATCTTCGTCTTTCTCCTTGCTAACCTTCTTCCGGCGGATTGGAGGCGTCGTGTTGCTCCTCTCCGTCTCCTTCATCTTTTTCCTCGGGCTGACAGACGTCGGTTGGATGTCGTCATCAGAGGAATCCGAGTTCGAATCCGGTTCCTGATCGGGTTCCGCATCCGGTTCCGCATCCTCCCAGCCATGGCTTGCTAGCACCTTGGTCGTCTCGTAGGCGGTCTTCTTGTTGTTGCACAGCAGGTCCTCGTGCTCGTATAGGTGATACAACAATGGGGAGATTGGGGTAGGTCGCACCTTCCCCAATCCGGTTAAGAATTTACTTACCAATTCTCCCACGATGTCTCCCCATGCCACCTTCGTCTTGCCGGTGTACGCTTCCCAGATCGTGTTGGCCAACGTTGTGGTGGTCTTCGAAGGCCGATCCGGATATAGGATCGGGATTAAAAACTCCATCACCCTCCGAACTCTCAGATCCTTGCAGTCCGCCACAGTCAGGCCGTCCTTCAGATCTGCCTTCTGCGTGAACTTCCCATCAATGAAAGATTCTAGGCGTGAGCATATACCTTCTCCCCGCGTCGGAAATTTGTATACATCGCTCCACATCGTCGAAGTCCACTTCTCCGGTCTTCCCCGGATGGTGCCATCAAACTCGTTGGAGACTCTGTTGAGCAGCTCCCGGACCATTGCATTGTCTCTGAAATCCCATGGCTGCTCCCGGAATCCGAAACAACCCATCTTTTTCAAATCCGCATCCAGCGCCTTCTAGTCGCTCTCGGATTTGGGAATCACCGAAACCTCATTCCGGAGGTTCACGATCGATTTAGTCGCCGCCTTGCTGCTGGTCGCCTTCTTCAACGTCATCGCAGCAAACTCTGGACTGAATTCAAACCGGAATTCTTCCCAAGAGATCCGCGAAAGAATCCTCACTCAAACCCTAACCTGCAATTCCTGATTCCCAACTCGCAAAGGCAGCAATCCTGGCTTATAATGCCCTCACACACAAACCTTCAGCTGCCCACGCTTGCTCGCTTGCTGCTAACCAACTCCAAACTCACTAAGAAAGATGAGAGGAAGAACCCTGGGATTAACTATGTATTCCCAGTACGGTAATCATTATCTGAATCCGAACTCGTGGCCGGTTATGACCGTTAAATCCGGTTATGGTTCTGACCGTTAGATCCTGATCCTGGTGATAACCTATTGAGACCGGAATCTGGTCACTGATATCCGGATTCCTTCTTATCGTTTTCAGGGTTTTTAGTTTTAGGCAACGAGGACTTACGATGGTTTTTAGTAAAACTATCTATTTACAATGGAGGTGTTCCTAATTTCCAAAAAATCACCACCCGTTTGCCCTTTACTTATACTAAGACAACAATTCCTTAAAAACTAGGTTCCGACACATACATGGAGAGAACAAATAATCATACATTTATTTTTCAGTGATAGCCAATAGAACTGAAAACTAAATTCAAGAGCTTTCATATTTTTTTTATGGAATGTGAATTAGTTATGGATTTTCAAAGTGAACTGCCATTTTTAGCCGGAGGTTACCAATAAGTTACCCCCACAAGTGTCAACTAGAAGTAAGGAGGTTTGACTAATTCCAAACCTCCATTTGGAGTGCAATGGATTGTAATGGAATGGAAGTGGGTTGTATGTATCCCAAGTATATAAGTGATAGTTATGGGGTTTGGTTGATTAATTCCTAAAGGACCAATTGTCCCTTGAGAGAAAATTTTATATTGTGGGACCCTATCCAAACTCAAAATTAGACATGATGTTTTTAGATTTCTTTACTATATGAGCAATTTATTTATTAGATTCCCGTAGACATAATTTTTGTAAAAATCCGACTTACAGTTCAAAAAATACAAACATTTTCAGTTACATATACAAATAGTGCAGCAATTTAGTGTGACATACAACAAATATTGTAGTAAAATTGTAATTAACTCTAAATTCAATAGAATTTGAGTTTTTGTCCATTTCCAAAAAAAAACATTCCTCTTGGAAAGGGAATGGAATTTGTTGCATCTACTGTACGATTTTTTGAATTCCAAAAATATGAGAAGGATATGATACGTGCAAAACTTGTTAGCATATTCTTCATTCTCAGCACATAGTTGCATTGCAGGATTTTTAAGGACATCTTCTACCCCTCTTCTATCCCTCTTCTACTCCTAAAATTTGATGCACATGTGCCTAACATGATCTTTTTAGCCCTTTAGTGCCGAAGTGGTTCTACCCTGGTTAATTCTTGCAATGCCACTTAAGTGAATCCTTTTATAGTGCCATGCCACTTTGGAGTGAACAGACCCCAAAAATGAGTTGATTTGATGGTACCATACTTTTGGGGTCATAACTCCTTTCGTGTAGGTTTTATGCATTTTTTTCTTTGTCAACGCAGCTGGCAATAGTTCATGGGCTTCAAATGAAATTGTTTCTAGGCGCTTTCGTGCAAGCACTGGAGAGCTACAATGATTTTTGTGAATAATGTCAACAGTGAAGTGTACCTAAGGTGTAGATTCTGGTGCGCACTATCTACCAGCTTCTATGCATGATCTATCACACTTGTGGATTCTTCCACAGCCTGTGAAGACCTCTGGCATTATAGGGTTAAAGTCAAAATTAGAAAATCATGGCCCGTAGTGCAGAAAATTCCCATAGAAGGTGGTCAAAGTTTGTTGAAGGTGTTTAGTATGACCTCAAGAAGAGTTTATGTCTCACTTTGGAGGCTAACATCTTTCAACATGTGTGGTCAAACTCAACAAATTTTTCACTTTACACACTTGTACAATCCTAGTACAAGATTCTTTGGTTAGATATGTAAAAACTATGTTTATTTGCATTTTGTGTTGAATGCATTAAACTAGCAGTTTTCAATCACTTTGGATGCTAAAATGTTGGGGTCCTTTTGGGATTAAGGGGATTAACTTCTAACTTGAGTTAAGAGATCATCGTTAAAGAGCAAATTTTATCAATTTCTCGGATAAAAGGTGATTTTTAAAAAAATTCTTGGATATTCAAACTAACCCAAATCAAATTTGAGGTCCCAGGTAGTAAGGTCAGGTCTCACACCTGAATCAACTACGAGACCTCTTAGGATTTTATTGTTTAAGGGTTTTTAATGGTCCTTCTAAGAAATTGGGTGGTTTTGAGCGGTAGTTTTAGACACCAATATACACAACCCTTGATGTTGCAAACCTTAATAATTCTCAAAGTAGGTGAAGGTTGTGGAGAACAGCTAGATTTAGTGCAAGGCAACCCAATCTACACAATTCCAAAACCTTACTACTCAAAACAGCCCTCAAACATCAAACTCACACTACAAACTTTTGGCCTTAGCTCTAAAACAAAATGTAGGGTTTTAAAAGCGTTGCATACATTCACAGAACCTAAATCAAAACCTTGGCCAAAGCCTCCGTGAACTTTTAGGCTACTTCCTAACTTAGGGCCGGTTTACATTAGGCGTGGGGTCGGATGGAAGGTCGGCCGGATTTGCCTTCAATCCGGCCTTCAATCTGGCCCCAATTCTTCCATCGGGCCCCAAATAATGTAAAGCATTGAGGCCAGATTCTAGGGCCGGATTTCAAATTCATCATCTTGACCCTAGTCAATGTAAAGTGTTGGGGCCGGATTCTAGGGCCAAATTTCCAATTTTTAAGTGTCTTTGATTTTCATAAGGCTCAACTAAAAATTATAGAAGCACATATGTCAAGCCTTTGTCTTTGTTTCTTTCCTAGTTTATAGAAAAATAAGTTTCATATATTTACTTTATATGTTTTCTTTCCTTACTACATTAAAAGTTTAAAAATGAATAAGAGTATTTTTTCAATTTTCATAATTTTTTTCTTTTTTCTCATATTTTTGATAGGTCAAAAATGAAAGAGAGTGTTTTTTTCATAAATCTGCAACCTTAAATTCCTCTTCCTATTTTGAAATTTGACTATTGGAAAAAGGAGTTTAATTTACTTTATTTGACCAAATCCCTTTTATAGAGTGCTATCCGAAGGGAAGGAGTATTTTTACTTTTTCAAAATAAAAAAATAAAAAATAAAAATAAAAACAAAATTTTATTAATTGACGGTAGTGATTTGAAGGATCCGACGAAGGACCAAATCGGGCCCTAGATGGGAGTTTGGGCCACGCCAAACCTCGTCCCGATTGTTCCTTTGGGGCCGGGGCCCGGAAGGTTTGGCACCAAAACCATGCCACCTAGGGCATCACGTAGGATGAAATGTAGTTTTGGCCGGCCCCAAGTGTAAAGCTCTTGGGTTGGATTTTGAGAGATTGAAAGACCCTATTGGTTGAAACTTGGGGAGTTTCGGTCGGCTCTCAATCCGGCCCCAGGTATAAACTGGCCCTTAAGCTGGAGCCTCTAGCCTCAAATTACACCCTCTCAACATACCATCATAGCGTCTTAACAAGAGAGAGAGGTATTGGTTGAAGGCCGAGGCTCTCTACCACCACCCTCCCAAAAAACCCTAATTTGCCCCTCACCTCCCTTGATGGATAAATTTGACCAGGCTACCATCCCGTGGATTTTATTCAGTTGGTTACTCAGAATCCTCCAACCCCTGAATGGCTCAAAAACTCAACTCCCTACCTCCCATATCCCTTTACTGCCCAGGGATGTTTCTGGAAAAATCAAGATTTCTGCTGATTTTTTTCTTTGAACAGGATTTGATGGAAATACAATGCCTAATATTAACATCTAACCTTACAAAATTGAACTTAACCCATGACATCTAGCCTTACAAAATTTCTCCAAATTTCTCTGAACTTTGGAGAAATTTTACACAACATCCAACGGTTGATGGAATAGATTATAGTGTTTAAAGTTACCATATATTGGTAGTGAAAACTGTGGAATTTGGAGGGTGTACCACTATAACCATCAATAGATTCTTGCAAGAAATTTTTCACTTTGAATAAGAGCAGTTCACATGTGCACTAGGTTGATAGCTTTGCATTGACATATCATATGTGAAGAAAATATTTATACACACTTATTGGTGATTTATTTGCTTTTTTCTACTTGATTGTATACAAAAATGTTTCAACCTTATACAAATCAAAAAGGAAGTTTTGTATATGAGGAGAGAGATCAACAATCACAAAACAAAGAAGAATGTCTTTAAGACAAAATTCAATCAAAATTTAAGACTAAAATCAGTGTGCATGTGTGTGAAATATAACATAGTATGTGGCATAGTATTCATTGTATTCACTGTATTTTAGTGTATTTGGTGTACTTTGTGTTGTATTCCTAGCTTTTTCAAGAGTTCTATAAATCAAAATCATGATCTGATTGTTGGAGAGTGTTTGTGTAATGAGTGTGCAAATTTGAACTTTGTATCTCAAAGCCTAGTTCCTCATGAATTTCATGCAAATTGAGTTTTAGCACCTTCAGAGTCCCATTTCGGGACGAAGACCCTACTAGTTGGGCCGTCCGCGCGATCGGACGGCCGGCTCTCCATCCGTATGATCAAACGGTCGGCGAGCCGTCCGCACGATCAGACGGCCACAAGATGTCCACGTTGTTTCACGCGGAATCGAACGGTCAATAATGGCCCGTGCCGACCGATTTTGCCGTTCGCCCGCGCCGTCCGATTTCAGTAAAAATCATTTCAGTAAAAATATTTATTGTGGCCCTAGGTAAATGATTTTTTATCGTGCGGACGATGCGTCCAACGAGACGTCCAGACGACGTTTGAGGACGCTCCCAGACCCTCGAGGACGTCGGATTGGTAACCCTGGTATAATGTGACTATCACTGTCGTTCACATACACACACAAAACCCTATAGTAGCTATTAGACGTGAACACGTCGGATCGCAAATAGGTGTTGTCTCTTATGCTGGAATTTTTTGAGGACTAGGCAGTTCTAAAACTCGTTGTGGTAGAATCATCACGTTTCGTGCAAGGTCAGGGCTGCTTGGTTTGGGAACAAGGTGATTCCAACATGATCACTTTTGATGGCCGGCGGCCGCACCAGCACGCCCCCAACGTGGTAATTAAGACCAACGTTCACGATGTTAAAAAAAACCTCGATGACGGATGCACGAGGTCATTCAGGTATGATTGGAGGCAATCCAACATTTGCAAGCTCACGGTTGTGTGCAAGTCATAGAGTGTTGGAGTAAGTGAGGAAATTCTTGCTCACGGTTCGTTGAGAAAATTTGTCTCACCATTAAGCCATGAAAGACCACAAACTCGCCGTTGGCGAGTAGGCGCCGCGTTGATTTGAGGGTTTGGTGTATTTAGTGGCTTAGCGGTTGACGGCGGTCTGAAGGACCTACGGGGAGCAGTCAGGCAGACGTGAAGACATAGCTCAAGCACTGCGTGGAATGATTTGCGTGAAACGCGGAGGTGGGGATCCGATTGTGCGACATCCACATTGCAACCAGGCAAGTGGTTGACACTTGTAGATAGCTTGTACACATTTTAGTGCAAAAGTTGTACATTTTAGGTGATTTTTGATCACTTAAAATTTTAGGGCGTTATCCTAGAACTATGGTAGTTTTAAAGAAAGGCCAGCATTTTGCACGACACATTGTAAGGCTTTGAGTAGAATTAGATTTCATTCGTAGCCTAGTTGTGGTAGATTTGGCTATGTAGAGGCTTGGAACGACTTCAACAAGGTAAAGTATCCAAAGCCACATTGGGAGAGGATTGTCGGTTACTTGGAGGATAGGTCTATCCTTATAATGCATGGTATGTTTTGTGAGAGTGAAGGTGTGAAGGTGTGGAATAGTGGGTGCTATGGTCACCCTCTTCTTACTCTTTACCATTTCTAAGGAGCAACGAATAGGAGTCTGGGACGGAGAGTGACACTGTCACTTTCCTCTTGCACTTCCACTAGGAATATAGGCGGTGGGGATGATTGACTAAGGCTTAAGTTGTTTTCATTCAAAATTGTACAAATCAATGTTGTGTGCATCACGTGAGTTGAGTCACGAGCGTTGTACATTATAGTAAGCAAAAAAGATTCTAGTTTTCTTCCTCTCAAATTAGGATTAACTTACGCACATTCATTGTAAGTCGACTTGATACAACCATGTAAAAATAGTGGGTTATATTGAAGACATGGAACATGGATAGTGGTGGTAGCAAGAAGAAATCAGGAGATTTTATTGCGTCAAAAGTAGAAATTAGCACTGAGACATTAGTCAGTTGATTTCATGCCTTCAAGATTTGCACGTGAAAGCCTCACCTTCCAAGGCCAGCTCTAGTGGTAGAGGTTTTGAGCTATCCCCCATAGCCAAGTTCCAAACCAAGTCCTAGGATATGCGGAAGCCAGGCACAAAGGTGCTAAGTAAGGATCCCGTGAAGTATTGGACCTCACTTGGTGGTGTGCGCAAGGTTTGGGCACTTCGGGCCACGGAGGGTGTGTTAGCACCTCTTTGTCGTACGCGGGGCCCAGTTCAAGTCGTGGATCTTGTCGTTAAAGACAAGACCGTTGTCCTTAAGAACATTGGATCAAGCTCCGCGGTGGAGGTGGAGGATTTTTGCCAGGTAACCACCTGCCTACGTTCTCTCCCATCTTCACAGAGTTTGAGAGTGAGGGTTTCCTCTTTCACACTACGTGACAATGGGAAGCAGGGTTATCATACAGGACGGACGTCCGGTTTGCCCGTCCGGTAGAGCTCTCGTCCGTCCGATACAGTCAATATAGGGTTGACTTACCCGCAAGGTAAAAAACAGGTGACGTCGCAGCCACGTATGAACTAAAGTGCTGCCACACAGGATTTAAACTAAAAAAAATGAATACTTGACAATATAAAATGGTATATTACACACAAAGACATGTCCGCCTCAAAATGGTAGGGGCGGAGACGTCACCGCCCCTCCCCGCCCAATTTTGGAATCAAGATCTTTGAGAGGCCATAACTCACTCAAAAATAGTCCAAATTAAGTGTGTGTGGTATGTTTTTTGGCATCTACGCAAAATTAAGATGTCAAAACACACCTCAAACGCTTAATTTGGACTATTTTTGAGTGAGTTATGCCCATTCAAACATTTTGACTCCAAATTTAGGCGGCGAAGGGGCGGGGACGTTAAGGGCGGGGACGTCTCCGCCCCAAAATGGTAGGAGCAGAGACGTCTCCGCCCCTAAATCGCAGGGGCGGAGACGTCCTCGCCCCTCCCCACCCAATTTTGGAATCAGGATCTTTAAGAGGCCATATCTCACTCAAAAATAGTCCAAATTAAGCGTGTGATATGTTTTTTGGCATCTTCAAAAAATTCAAATGCCAAAACACACCTCAAACGCTTGATTTGGGCTATTTTTGAGTGAGTTATGCCCCTTCAAACATTCTGACTACAAATTTAGGCGGGGAAGGGGCGGGGACGTTAGGGGCGGGGACGTGAGGGCGAGGACTCAACCCTTTGAAGGTTGTAGTAGAATAAAGTTGAGCAAACTCCATTCTCGCCTTGGCAAAGGCCTTCCTCCTTTCCATGCGTTGGAGAAACGATATTTTTAATGTATATCTAGTTTTCCTTCATACTAGTAGGGAAGGTCATAATTGCCGTGATGATTGAGGAATGCCTAGATCTTGTCGGAACCAAATATAGTAGCTATTTGCTTTAAATGGTGCCTTTGGACTTGCGATGATGAATAAGAAGAAGAAGAACTACGGTCTTATAATGGGACCGGCGTGATTGTAGTGTTCGTTCATTCTCTTCACTAAGCATATGGCCACCGGACATAGGCTAGTGTGTATAGAACTACTTCCCCTTCTCGAGGATAAACACTTTTCTACTCTAAGTGCTTCTCTATACTAATTGCATTAGAGACATCCGACATTTGATTTCCACCAAGGACTTTGTGGGTTCCCATACAACGGAGCTGTGGGACCCTCTACCATAATTGGGTGGACTATGGTGGTACTTGAATTAGAATGTTGTATTACGCTATAAACAACAAATTCTTTTTGACATTTTCAAATAATGTAATATTCTTTACACAAGTAAAACCTCCTTTATTATCGACGGACAAATACCATTGAGCAATGTAGTTTTAATGTGAAGATGTGTTCTTAAATGACTCATCTTAAGGTCATATTCAAATTTATGAAGCATAATGTCGAATCATCCAATGTTCATATATGCCTTGTGTAACAACCGTTTAACTTTACTTTTCAAAGGAATTATGCAACTTAACTTTACAAAGGAATTATTTAAACATGCAATGAGAGAGAAATATATAAATCCTCAAACATAAGGGGTAGTGTAAACTTCTAACCACGGAGGACATGTACAAGTTACCCAACAATAAAATCTTGCATGAGTGCCCGACAATAAATGCCCCCTTTTCATCCATTGAGAAATAGTGAGAACCTAAATCAGTAGAATCTACCATTCAAATTTTGTACCTATTTTTTCCATGATATTTTGTATGTACCAATTACATAGTTCATTGACATTATATCTAATTATATATTACTTTTAACCATATTTCACACTTTAAAAACAATGTATGTTTCATGTACTTTCATTATAAAATTTATCCTAAGTGAATAGATTTTCCCCTATTTCTTTATCATACGTAGTTTCTACAAATTTTGCCAATGGCCCCTTCGAGATTACTCTATTTTTCCCAACTTCCCCAAAAAGTGTAAACGTGCTTAACTTGGGTTAAAATGTATCTTTACAACAAAGAAAATACTTTGTTGTTTATAGCGTAATACAACATTCTAATTCAAGTACCACCATAGTCCACCCAATTATGGTAGAGGGTCCCACAGCTCCGTTGTATGGGAACCCACAAAGTCCTTGGTGGAAATCAAATGTCGGATGTCTCTAATGCAATTAGTATAGAGAAGCACTTAGAGTAGAAAAGTGTTTATCCTCGAGAAGGGGAAGTAGTTCTATACACACTAGCCTATGTCCGGTGGCCATATGCTTAGTGAAGAGAATGAACGAACACTACAATCACGCCGGTCCCATTATAAGACCGTAGTTCTTCTTCTTCTTCTTCATCTTCGCAAGTCGAGTTGCACCATTTAAAGCAAATAGCCGCTATATTTGGTTTCGACAAGACCTAGGCATTCCTCAATCATCACGGCAATTATAACCTTCCCTAGAAGTTGGAAGGAAAACCAAATTTACAATAAAAATATAGTTCTCCAACGCATGGGAAGAAGGAAGGCCTTTGCCAAGGAGAGAATGGAGTTTGCTCAACTTTGTTCCTCTACAACCTTCAAAGGGTTGAGTCTCCACCCTCACGTCCCGACCCCTAACGTCCCGGCCCCTTCCCCGCCTAATTTTGAAATCAAATAGTTTGCACGTGTTAGAGAACTAAAAGTGAAACCATTTAACATCGATGTAAAAATAAATTCTCCATGTTCCAAATATAATACATATATGAAGAGCAACAAATGTTAAAAATGAAATGTAATAGTTTTCATTTGAACATAAAGAAATTGACATTCCCAATTTATAAATACGGCATATATATATATATATATATATATATATATATATATATATTACAAAACAACTCAAAATTATATTTATTTAGGAAAAGAATTTCATACAAACCATACAAAGTTCTATCATTATTGTATATAGACATGAGTTCAAGAAAGAAGTTAATAGTTATGTTCTATATTGCTAGAAATTTTACTAGAGCTTCTATTCATATTCATATTTTTTGTACATCTATATGTATACAAAAAAACATTTGGTCGTGTGTCTCTACCCTACATCCATTGCTTTTACAATAGACATGTTTAATGTGACCTTTTGAAGGTGTCACCCTTAGAAGCAAAGCCTTTTGGAGTTTCATCTAACCTTTGCAAGGTTTAATCAATTTAAAGTTAAATTGACAACATTTGGTAAGAAGTGTTGTGAGAGAACCACTTTGACTTTGGAACATTGTGGCCTTTAGAGAATGCTTTTATATGCATCATCTTTCTTTATGATTAAATTAGGTGATAAATAATCATAACCCCAACAATTTAAAGATATGTGTTCCATCGACCCCACGGTTATGAAGAGTAATTTGTGGATTGTTCCAAAGGGGTTGTTACACGAGGGATATATGGACATTGGATGATTCGACATTATGCTTCATAAATTTGAATATGACCTTAAGATGAGTCATTTAAGAACACATCTTCACATTAAAACTACATTGCTCAATGATATTTGTCCGTCGATAAAAAAGGAGGTTTCACTCGTGCAAAGAATATTACCTTCTTTGAAAATGTCAAAAAGAATTTGTTGTTTATAGCGTAATACAACATTCTAATTCAAGTACCACCATAGTCCACCCAATTATGGTAGAGGGTCCCACAGCTCCGTTGTATGGGAACCCACAAAGTCCTTGGTGGAAATCAAATGTCGGATGTCTCTGATGCAATTAGTGTAGAGAAGCACTTAGAGTAGAAAAGTGTTTATCCTCGAGAAGGGGAAGTAGTTCTATACACACTAGCCTATGTCCGGTGGCCATATGCTTAGTGAAGGGAATGAACGAACACTACAATCACGCCGGTCCCATTATAAGACCGTAGTTCTTCTTCTTCTTCTTCATCTTCGCAAGTCGAGTTGCACCATTTAAAGCAAATAGCCGCTATATTTGGTTTCGACAAGACCTAGGCATTCCTCAATCATCACGGCAATTATAACCTTCCCTAGAAGTTGGAAGGAAAACTAGATATACATTAAAAATATCGTTTCTCCAACGCATGGGAAGGAGGAAGGCCTTTGCCAAGGCGAGAATGGAGTTTGCTCAACTTTGTTCCACTACAACCTTCAAAGGGTTGAGTCCTCGCCCTCACGTCCCCGCCCCTAACGTCCCCGCCCCTTCCCCGCCTAAATTTGTAGTCAGAATGTTTGAAGGGGCATAACTCACTCAAAAATAGCCCAAATCAAGCGTTTGAGGTGTGTTTTGGCATTTGAATTTTTTGAAGATGCCAAAAAACATATCACAAGCTTAATTTGGACTATTTTTGAGTGAGATATGGCCTCTTAAAGATCATGATTCCAAAATTGGGTGGGGAGGGGCGGTGACGTCTCCGCCCCTGCCATTTCGGGGCGGAGACGTCCCCGCCCTAGTGCCACGGTGGCGTGACACGTTTGTATGTGACGTGGCAATCACAGTAAAAAAAATTTACTTGCAAAAAATTACTGGGTGCACTTCGGGCAATCCGTCCGAACGGTCCGTCCGTGCCGTCTGGACCGCCCGTCCGGTTGTCCCGTCCGATCACCTCAACCCGTCCGTTATGACAACCCTGATGGGAAGTATGTACGTGGCAAGAGCGTGGTAGCAATATGTGGAACACACTCACGTTGAAGCTACTTGATTGGGAAGTATCAACCACCATTTACGCTCTTGAGATGAAAGGCATGTATGAAGCATGGCGCTTCTTTGATTGAGCTGCCCAATTTTTAATCTGGAAATGTGAAAGGGGCTCGATTTCACTTGGAGAAACATCCCCTTTGCGGTAGGCGTTTGTGAAAGAGTGTTGAGGGAAGTTGTCAGCCAACCGGAAGAGGGGGAGGAAATGGTTCAACCGATAGTGGAAGAACAACTTCTTGGCAAGCCTGACGTGAGTGTCGTAGAATCAAATCTATTCAAGAGGCCAAATCAATCATATTTTGATTAGGGCAACATGGCTTCACCATATCGAGGTGGAGAGCGTGGAATACGGAAATTTTTGGGTGCCACGGGGACCATTGTGGTCGATGACTTCAAGAGGAAGTTTACCATGTGGTGTGAACTTCAAAAGTCTTGTAGTTCCAACTTCAACCCGTACATGGTTTGGAGGGCCTTGGATGTCTCGGAAGAGCCTCGTTAGCGGTTTATGGAAAATTTGAGGAGGCTCGCCTTGAGAAAGTACTGGCGTGGAGAGATTTCTACGCACCAAACTACGCGGATGTTTTTGGTGGGGCACCGAGAATGCCATCACTTGTGGATAAGGGGAACAGGACGAGGGCACAAATGGTACCGGGGAGATGAGTCAACTAGTGGAGATGGTGGCTGCCCCACTTTTATTCAATCCTATAGCTAGATTCTTCATACAACTCTTCCGAGACTACCAGGGTCTACGGGCGGACCGGATGAAGGTATTGAGGTCTTTCACGCAAGGAGGAGATGAATCGTTGCGGGAAGCTCATGCGAGATTGCGGAGACTGATCTGTACTACTCATGGAGTCGCGGAGCAACAAGCGGTGTAACATTGGTACAACATTCTAGAGAATGAGTTGAAAATTTTAGTTTGCAATGAAGCATTGCACTTGGGTGAGTTACCGACCTTGCAATTTGAGTTCGAGACTTCAGAGCAAATCAATATCAATTTGGTAGAGGAGAAGGCGGCCATGGGATTTCTCAAGTGCAAAGAGAAGGTTTTTAAGAAGGCAAATGTTGCCAAGGCTGCTTTGGTTGTGGTAAGTCAAGGCATTTGAGGAAGGATTGCAAGGAAAGCAAGTCCTCTACTCTATAAGCCGGTGGATTTTGCTCTAGTTGCGGTGCCAAGGGGCACTCCAAAGCTAAGTGTTGGAAGCTTCAGCCCAAGTTGAAGCCTTTTGGAAGAAAAGGAGGCAAGATTGGAGGCAAGGACGAACAGCCAAAGGCCTCTGGAGGGGAGAAGAAGAGTTGGAAGGCCAAGTTTGCGGAAATGGAAGCCAAGATGGAGGCCACGAGCGCAAACGCCGTTTCAGTGAGTGATCAGCCTCAAGTCACTCTTAGTTCTCATGTTGGGGGCAGATTTAGACCCGATGATGACGAATTTGAGGATTATATACTAAGTGGCATAGCACTTGCTACCACAAATGGCTTATAGGAGGCTTATATCCTTACACGGAGTCAAACACCGGTGATCAAGGAGACACCACGTGGAGCAAGCCCAACTTTGGATCCTCAAGATGGGAAGGACAATTGGCAAGCTTGGTTGGCAGAGTCATTCAGGTTGAAGGAGATGGTCCCAACATCTTCCATGATACCTCCAACTCGACGGGGGGCGCCTTCAACATGCCCTACGATTAAGGTTGAAGAGCCAGCAGTTGCGCTGGTGATCGAAACGGCAAACATGGTTTGTCAGGGTTCTCTGTTTTCCGCACGGCTGATGTCACCAAAAGGCTTCAGCTTGGCAACAATCTTCAAGATGGCGGCCATGATGTGTGAGTTGGATAACTCCACGGGCATCAATGCATTGAAGACGGAAGTGATTGAGGAAGAGGCGGATGAGAGTCATGAGGACAACATGGAGGGGCTGCTTTTAGCAGCTATGCTTGTCAAGACCATGGCCACCAGACCTGCAATCGAGAGGTCATCGATTACACCTAGTGCGATGGTGGTTGACAACTCCTAGGGGATTTTCCAACTTGTTGGGCGCAAGGGGAGGATTTTTGCACCTCCACCAGTGCTTTTGGATTCAAGAGCTCAAACATTGATGTTGGGAGCATCTGCTATTGAGGGTTTGGGCTTGAATGGAGACACCTTGGAGAAGTGTCCATGGACAATTAGCACGTCTATGGAGAGTACAGAGCACGCTACAAGCATCACAAAATTGGAGTTGATGTTGCGAGTCAATGAAGATGTGTCAAGGATGCAAGCTTTATGAATGTGAAAGCTATAGTCATGGAGGCCAAGTCATTTGATGTCTTGGTGGGCTTGGCAGTGCTATATCCCATGGAGTTTCTCCTTGGATTTTTGGCAGAAAATAACAAGTTATAGACCAAGATGGCAAGCCTAAGATGGACAGAAGGTCCATATGCAAGCTCAATTTGTTTGAGTTTTGATTGGTAACCTTACAGATGTGTTTGCCTTCACAGGACGTATGGATGTGAAACCACTATGGTTTTAGGAGGGTATTGAAGATTTCTCTAGGGCTACTCCTACACTTAATGAGGTGCATGCCCACGTGGATGACACGAGTGGTAGTGATACAGAGAGATATAAACCAGCCATTGAAGCAGCGTGGAGCACGACAGCTTAGCTTCAGAAGGATGTTGAGCAAGTCATCAAAGATTCTTGGTAGCATTCGATGCTCCTACGAGTAAAAAATGAGTTTGGAGGGGACCAAGATTCAGGACCACTTTTGGATACTTCCACCATTCATCGAAAGGCACCAAAGGATGGTATTGTAATGTTGCAATTATTTGGCTGAGTTGAAAGTGGCTTGGCGGCAATGCTGCAAGCGGGGATCAAGGTCGCTCGCTATATCTATGTAGATATTGATGAGACAGCAAGGCACGTGGCCAAACGGCATTCACAACGATTGAGGGCACAATTCTCAGACTTGTTGGCTACGAGTGCCATCAAGACTTCATTTTCGACGTTGGTTGGTGATGTTGCCTTGCTTTTAGCAAAGGACATTCGCCAAGTTGGCCATGTGGACCTTGTCATTGCGGGTTGGTCATGTCAAAGTATATCCATGGTTGGACATCACTACAAGTTGAAGATCTTTGTAGTTTCATGATATGATTTGCGTCTTGTGTCTCCTCCAAAAATCTCAGAAGCGACCACCACGTTACATTGTGGAGAATCCGAGAATGTACCAGTGGTGAATAACTTCAGGTCGATGGCCTTGGAGGGCATGCACCGCATACACCAGACTCTAGGTTTGCCAGTGACACCAGTGTTGGTGGATGCGACAACGATGGGGTTGCGAGCACATCGCCGGCAGCTGTGGTGGACAAATATGGCACCTCAAGAGTTGCTACAATACGCCGTAGGTTGTATCAAACGGCCGGATGTCTATGTGAGTGATGTTTTGGATCTTCAGAGAGTACCTTCGCGCCTTAACCATGACGACGAAGCACCGTTGGCGGTGGTTAATCGCAAAGGAGAACCGCGTAGAGCATTGCCCACATTGGTTAGTTTTGCTAGATTGTATACCTTTAAGGATAACGGTCATGGTCTTGTTTAGGATTCCTTGTCTCAAGAAATGGTGAAGGCCAGTGTTGATGAGCGGGAGTGAGCCATGGAATATTCCATGGGCACTGCCAATGTGCCCCACATTTTAGAGCAACAACGGCAATTTTTATTTGGGCAAGCAATGGATTTAAATTGCTTGACTATGATGGTTTCGTTGCTAGTGGAGAACAAAAACAGCTAAATTCTAGTTTGAAAATCAATGGAAATGAGGATTGGAGCCTAAGTAGGGGATTGGCCCGCAAGAGAAGGGACTTGGAGGAAGCTGTGGAGAAGGAGGCGGTGACCAAGGATACTCAAAAATTGATAGTAGGCCTCGCGGATAGAGCAATTGAGGCAAAAGAACATGAGTTCATCAAGGTGTACATGGATTGTTTTACCTTTAGTCTAGAAGATCTTGGAGTGTTGAAGGGGCAAGAAGTATGTATCAACTTGACGATCAAAGCACCAATATATCGGAAGCCATAGAAGTATAGCGATGTTGAAAGGAGGATGATACGGGCTCGTACGGAGGAGTTGGTGGCTGCAGGGCTAATGGAGTTGGCTCGACCGGATTGTGAGTACTATGCATTTGCAACAGTTATGCCATCTAAGAAAGATGTCTACAGTAATTGGACCAGAAGAAGATGTGTAGAGACTAGGAGGATTATATAATTCACCAAGTCGGATTGTTGTGCCATGCCAACTCCGAAGGGGAACTTTGAAGCCATTGGTCACGCCAAATTGTTCAGTACGTTGGACTTGCGCTCTTGATACCACCAGATTGGATAGAGAGAGGAAGACATGGAGAAGACCGTGTTCTGGGGCATTGACAAAGATGGGAAGGACCGGTTGTTCCAATGGAAGTTCTTACCATTTGGATTGAAGAATGAGCTTGCCAAATTCCAGAGGGTTATGGACCGAGTATTCTCGGGCTTGGATTTCGTGAGATGCTACATTGACGACATCGTTGTCTTTAGCACGAATTGAAGGCAACATAGGCTACACTTGATGGAAGTGTTTGCTAGATTGAGGCTCCACGGTTTGAAGTTGCACCCTGGTAAGTGCAAATTCTACTTTGACCGCATCAAATACTTAGGCTACATGATGTATCCAAGTAGATTGGATGTGGTAGCTAGCAAAATTGAAGTAGCATTGTCTATTCCTAGACCAAGAGATGTTGATAGGCTACACGCATTCTTGGAATTATGTAACTACTATGGAAAGTATGAGAAGACTTTTAGTGCGACTGCCAAGCCATTGACCATGTTGAGAAGGAATGATCAATCTTGGATCTGGAGAGATGAGCAAGAGGCGGCCTTTCAAGATTAGAAGTATCCCTTGGCATCAACACCAATACTTTGGAGGCCGATAGCAGGAAGGATATGCCAATTACATACGGGCTGGATCGCATTGGAAATCGGTGCGGTGTTGACTCACATGGATGACGACGGAAAGGAGTTCGTAGTCGTGCACGCTAGTCAGTCCAACATGAACATGGAGGCTTAGTATAGCTCGTATGAAGGGGAATGTTTGGCTGCAATATGGGCAATTACTCATTTTTGGTGTTACTTGTATAGTGACGAGTCTCTGTTGGTTACAGATCATCAACCTTTAAAGTGGTTGATGGAGTACGACTTCAAGGTGGTGCACTGAGCTGGATTAGTGAACATAGATGTCAACGGCCTTAGCCGCAATCCAATTCCAAATCAAACGGATGCTAGAGGCACTAGGTGGCACGATGAGGACGAGGCTCATCCGTTTGCAAGTTGGCATTATTCGGCCTTTCTAAGTGTGTTGGCGATGCATGGACATGACATCGGAGAAGCTGTTACAATGGCTACAGTAGATGAAGATGGCAGTGAAAAATCATAGTGCGCTTAAGACATTTGAGAAGACTAGAACGTGATGCACTTTCTGAATAATGGAGAAGTGGTATCTACGTGGTCCGCTAAGGAGAGAGATCAGGTCTCACAATGAGCAAAACCGTTTGCGTAGGAGAGGACTCACCTTTTGAGAGTGTGGCACATTGGTATCTTGAAGGTTGTGCCGTCTCCATTACTGAGAGTGAAGTTTATCAAAGACACGCATGAAGACCTTGGGCACTTTGGAGTGTGGAGGACTTACATCTTGTTCCAGCTTCACTATTGGTGGTGAGGAATGCAGTCACAAGTTCAAGGTTTGGTGGCCTAGTGCATGGTGTGTAATCGTATGCGAGCGTCTTTTAACGCTCCAATGTCACAATTGCAACCACTTCCAGATATGGGCTTTGGATATTGGTAGAGCTTGGACTTTGCAGGTCCACTGCCAGCGACACCTCGACACAACAAGTATGTGTTAGTGATAATTGAATATTTTTCAAAGTGGATTAAGCCAATAGCTTTGCCTGACAAGTTCAGTGGTGGCGCCGCTTACGCTTTCTAAGTCGCTTTGGAGCTCCACCGCAAGTTCTCACATACGAAGGACACAAGTTCTTGGATGAATTTCAAACGTTGTGTGAGCAAGCGATGATAGATCACCGCACTACTTTGAGGGATCACCTCAAAGAAGATGGATTGGCGGAGTGTATGGTGCAAACCGTTAAGAGGGGGCTCTGGGAGTATAGTTTAAAGAAAGAACATCACGAGGATTGGAACTTGCAACTACCATAGATAACCATGGGCTACCGGTTTAGTAAGCAAGCATCATTGGCGTCATTTTCTCCTTACTTCTTGTTGTTTGGAAGGCGTCCGGTGATACCAAAGGCCATTCAAGCAGATGCTGACACCGTGTTGGCTAACATGGACAATTCAAACATGTGGGCTCAAGTGTGTGAGCAACGTGCGGATTTGTTCAAGCAAGTGATGCCTATGACATTGGAGAACCTCTCCATTGCTCAACATCGGGATACGTTGTGCTATGCTATGATACATAGAGGAGGCTACTGACCGCAAGTGCGGCATTTTACTCCTAGAGACTATGTGTATTTCCAGCAAGCAGTGCCCACCACTTTGGATGTGGCGGCAGGATGGGTGATCTTGCAAGTTCGTGAGGTGAAGAACTCAGGAATGTTATTGTTGGAGGGTCGTGATGGTAAGATATGGAAGGATCACACGCTCAATTGCGCGCCTTGCCATTTGCCACACATTGATGGCACGGTACACCCTGGTTTTTCTCACATCTCTGTTGGATTGCGATATCGGTTGTGTTGTAGTGCTAAAGGGGCAGCCACAATGGTCATTTGTGACTTTTGTTCTAAGGGGTGGCATCTAGAATGTCTAATCCCACCTCTTTTAGAAGTACCAGTGGGTCAATGGTCATGTACACAATATTTAGCACATTGAGAGTCTATGTAGGCAAGGTCTAGCCATTAAAAAGTGTTGGAGGCGATTATCGATGGGGCTCCCATTGCACCCGGCCTATCCTTTGTCTATATGGTCTATTAGTGTCCTTATTGTCGCTTGACTTGACTTCTTGGGATTTAAGAGGTTTTCATGATCGATTGTTCCTCCAGGTTACTTTAATTGTGTGGTTTGCATGTATGAAAGAGGCTTCAATATGGGCAAAGGAGGGGAGTAAAGGGGTCCTTGTAGACCAATCACTAAATGTTGTAGTCTGGGTATTTATTTCTTTTTCTCTAGCCTAGGTTGCTGAGTAGTTGATACTTTCCTTCGTAAACTATTGTTTTCATTGTTTATGGAGGAAATAGTGATAATTTAATCACCTTTGCTCCGGGTTTGTTGCTAATTGTGCGCTCTCACCTGTTGGCACAATGTAATCTTTGCACAATGAGTTTGTGCACGACAAACCCTTTGAGGACGGCACATGCAACCAAGCCTGGAAGATGCCACAAGAGGGTGCATTTCACCACAACCGGTTAGTACATCATTTACAGAGTGGGCACATTTCATTGCGATTTGTCGCTACAAACATCACTACAGCTCGATCGTCAGACTCCGATGCATATTCTCACGGAATTTTTTGGAATCACACGGTCTTGAGGGACTTAAATTAGGCCACGGATCGAACAGAGATGAAGTATCGGTCCACCAATTTGCAAATTACTTCAAAAGGGACCACCTATGGGCCTCTTGTCCTTAAAGGATTAATATCAATATTTAAATGTCATCATTCCACTGAACAGTTGGGTGACATTCAAATTGACACTTTGGCAATTCCAGGGATAGTGTCCTACACTGATCCCAACTTTGACATCCTCATGGGGCTGAAAAATTGTTATTTTACAATGAAATTTATCATGGTAAGATATGATCTATGTTAAAAACATGCATACTAAATTTCAAGTGGACCAAGATGTTTATACAAAAAAATATAAGCAAGATTTACCAACATAGGGTAGCTATGAGAAAAGTTTCACAACTTTGACACCCTCCCAAGGATTGAGAGAATTTTTTTGCCCATGGAATTTTAAGCATGAGACCATCTCTATGTTGATTACATGTGGGAATAATTTCAAGTCCAAAAGACCCACACAAATAAAACTAATTCAAAATCTACCAACATGTGTAGTTGTGAGAATCATTTAACTCGTGGCCAACTTTGACACACTCCCAAGAATTGAATTTGTTGTTTTTATCCATGAAATCTTTAGCATGAGACTATCTCTATGTTGATCAAATATGTCCCTAGTTTGAAGGCCAAAATATCTATATATCAAACGAGTTTTGAAATCTACCAACATGTGTAGTTGTGAGAAACATTTCATTGTTGTCAACTTTGACACCCTCCAAAGGATTCAATTTTTTATTTTTCCCATGAGATTTTGGTCATGAGACCATCTCTATGTTGATCATACGTGTGATTAATTTCAAGACCAGAAGATCCACGAAAGAAAAGAAACAAATCTAAATCTACCAGCATGTGTGGTTGTGAGAAGCAATCACGGAAACCATTTCACTATTGCCAACTTTGGCACCCTCTCTAGGTCTGAAAATTCGATAATTGACCATTAAATTTTTGGCACAAGATCATCTTTATGTTGATAACATGTGTGCCAAAATTCAAGGCAAGAAGGTGAATACAAAATATCATCTTCAAAATCCACCAACATATGTAGCTATGAGAAACAATTTGAAATATCTTGTTTTGTATTCATCATGTGGCCTTGAAATTTGGCACACTTGTTATAAACATAGAAGTGATCTTGTGCCAACAATTTCACGGCAAATTAAAAAAATCAGCCCAAGGGAGGGTGTCAAAGTGGCAATGTGAATGGTCTACAACTACACATCTTGGTAGATTTTGAATATGTTATTTTGTATTCATCATCTGGACTTGAATTTTGGCACACATGTTGTCAACATAGAAGTGATCTTGTGCCATAAATTTTATGGCAAATTGACAATTTTTTAGGCCTTAGGAGGGTGTTTAAGTTGACAGCAATGTAGTGTGGAATGTAGTGTCCATATCTTTGTTGCCGGGTATTGTACTATCCAAAGCCATGCATGTGACCTAAACCCAGAGTTGATTATGGGTGATGGCAGAGGATGGCAGTAGCAAATGTGCATTCTGAGGCCAAAGAGGACAGCCACCATAACCCTGACTAATTACCTGATTGATGGACATGATTGCCATGACTAATTGTCATATGAGAACATGTTGCCATTCTGAGACCCTTCTGACAACCGCTCAAATACTAGCCTGATATTGTCCTCACACACTAATTTCCATGGTTTGGTCAGATATTAACCAGGCCTAAACTATTAGCTTAGTGGGTTTTCCTTGCCATGCACCTGTGTGCGGATCCTGCGGCCTGCAAGTCAATCCATCATGTCTACCATAGTCTGACCATGCTCATGTTTTTTGCAACCCTGCAAAACTAGCATTCTATACCACTAAATTAAAGCAACAAATTAAGGACGGCTAACCCCTAAAGTTCCTTGACAATTTCCCTCAAAAACTATAAGTGGTACTAACTTTCAAACCAGAAATCCAGAAAATAAAGTATAAATATGTCCACAAAGCTCTTATCAAAGGCAATCTAGAATAAAAATTTCAGAGAAAATTGATTTTTTTTCGAATTTTAGGAACCTGCCCAAAAATCAAGGAATCCCCCCCAAGGAGACTGTGATCCTTTAGGGTTTAGGGGCTAAGGTAGGACAACCCAAAACACGCAGGCAACCTACTGCTCCCTTACATACCCTTCCTAGATTCCAGGGAGGAAATGTAGTTGGACACCACATCACTTATAAATTCATCAATCTATGTATATGTCATGTAAAGAATCTAAGAAAGGGTATCACAGGGAGCAATATTGGGTCACCAATCAGTTTTGGGTTGTCTTACCTTACCAAACAATTTAATCATTTATTTAAAAATAATTAGGGTTATCCCTCATTTTCAATTTGAGACCATAGTCCCCCCTTTTTTAAAGGGCTATTTTCTGGCTACTGTTTTATGGATGCTTATCCTTATTGTCCTGTACAATAGTACCAATTAGGGTGGACTCTGCCAAGTCCCTTGCAAAGTCAGATTCACCCTTTCACATCATCATGTTATGTTAGAATTAGTGAGTTACAGCTCATTTTGATGTACACATTCCTGCTTTTGCAGGCATGGAGTATAATACACTCCACAATTGTTTGCAGTCAAATCCACCAAATCGCCATCCCAAGCCTTAATTTTTATTATTTTATTATTTATCTTTCATAAAAAGAACTTTTAGCACAAACCAGCCACCAAGTTGGGAATATTCTTTTATTGAATTTTCTTGCTTGTTCACACGTTATAGAGTTATCCCACAAAGTTTTATTTTGTATATTACAATGATATTATTACTATTTTTCTATTATTACTACTACTATCATCATGCTTGAACAATAGTTTAAAGAACTTTGGATGTAAATTGCCACTATTTGTTACTTTGGTAATTGACTTACCTAGTTCATCTTTTGGCTCATGTTGAAAATTAATTTCTCATATTAGTGGTGCACAAGGTATGAGTACTGCAGGTTGGGGGCAGGTTTGGTGCATTTGTGCCAAATAATCAGAAAAGCCAAAAAAATTGGTATGGATTTCAAAATGGCAATCAAACAATTTTAGGCAAAAACTCATCGATTACTATATTTATCTTATATTGATAGCCAAAAGGGTAAAGCCTAAGACCTCAAGGCTCCAATTTAGATTCCTCGTACACACTCTACCAAAGGACAAGACTTTCCTAAGCCCTATTCCCCATTGATACCCCCATAGTCATAGGTAAGTTTGTATACTAATAGTTTTTTCAATTTTGACATATTCACTTGATAATTTCCCAAAATGTTTTGGCATGTCAATTTTGAATTGGTTAAAGCCGAACCTAACCCTAACTTATGATATATAAATTCTAATGTCAACTTATGAAGTCTTCTTATAATTTAGAAGGTTCTCTAATGTCACATTTACTTTTAAACCAAGGCATGGAAATATACATTGCTATCAACAATTGAGAATGTCAACGTACATTGCTTTGACCCTGAAATTTAAACTATTGACTTAAGGATTTTAGCACACTACTAAAATAATCCTATAGCATCACGGTTGATGTATAATAAACATTATTGCAATGAATACCCAATGCTTTGATGTAATATAAAAATATTTCAATGTAACATCTATAGTTAATGCCCACTTATTTGGCTAGATTATACATCTTAAGGTCAAAATTCAACATTTATTTACAATTTATTGAATAACTTATATCAACTTTTAATCCGTTTAGCAATATGGACATATTTTATTCAGTTTTTTCAAAAATGTAAGGTATATGGCATCCAACAAGATACTTAAGTATTTTAAGAGAAAATGAGTGTTTTATTTTTCTTAAGAAACTCCAAAATTTCTTAAAACTTCCAAGATTGTCATGCATATTTGAGATTGTTTGGTTTCTTAAAATCTAAATTGTACTTATGGTATTTCTTGACATATATATTTCAAAAATATTATTGCACAAGTTTTGGGGTATTTATACATTTTACAATAAGCTTCATATTTTTAGAATATTGTTTCTAAACTCACAAAAATAACTTGTAAACCACAAGATGATTTACAACATTGATATTGACAATGTGGCTTGTAATGTTTTGTAGACATATTCCAAAAACATATCATGTACCTCTTTTAACAAGCCAATTGATCTTAACCCCTAAGGGACCAAACGTCCCCCCGGGGTCATTTTGGATTTTGGGCATGTACCTACAATTCAAAAAAAATCCTTTATAATTGAATTTTTTTTCAAGATAGGATCTGATAAGAGCTTCGTGGAGATTTTTTTAAATTTTTTTTTGGATTTGTGGTTTGAAAGTTAGTACCACTTAAGCCAAAAGTGGGGACTCCGGGCACCTCCAAATTTTTTGACAAAAGTTTCTTTTGACATTGAGATTTTTCACACATACAAAGAATAATTTCTTTTTCTGGAAATTTTCAAAAAGAATTCTTGTCTTTAGTGTAAAAAGGCATTTTATTCCAAGTCAAACATTTTCACACATTTTCGGGCAACGGGGGAAAAAAAATTCATCAGTTCTTCATAAAACCTAGATATCTTCATATTTTTCACTTTTTATTTTTTCAACAACAATATGTGGTGAAAACCTTCTTATTGACCGTTTGGATTATCATTTGAATACATTCGTAGTTCACAAAAAAATAAAACGTGAAATGACAATTTTTGAACCTCCACTCCTTGCACACTTGTTTTGAATATGCTACCCCCCTTTTTTACCTCTAAAAATTGGTGTACTAGGTAACAACATCATACTTAAGACAATGGTAAGAGATTTAGACCTTTTACAATGCAAAAATTTGATACAAAGTGAAGTCAAAGTCTGTTGATCTACTCAACGCAGGGAAGAATATGAACCATTGTTTTGACTTTATACACTAAAATCTATCAATCCGTGCGGTGGATTGCAACCAAAATATATTGGCATTTTTATATAGAAGTCTATTTTAAGATCTTACGGTTGAAAATCAAAAATTCACTTTAAGATGTGATTTTCATGTCTCTTTTTGGCAGTGGCAATTTTGGACTGGTTTTAGAGCGAAAGTGGTCGTGGTCCTTCAGGGGTTAAGGCTCATTCATGTGTGTGAGCCACTTCAGATGAATAGTTCAATTAAAATCATTGAATGAACTTTTTGCATTCACATATGGCTAATCTATGTATGATGCCAATTTACTTACTTCTTATCTTTAAACCACAATCCATACAATTATTACAAATTTCACAAAAATAATCAAGTAGGCAGTAGATTTTTTGTTTATCTTCATTGGCGACAAGGCAACTTTCATGCTTGTTGTGTTAAAAGACACAATACAGTCATTTAAAGTTCAATATATTGCTCTCAATATATAGAACTTGATTCTCTCACCTACATCGGTGTTGGCATCTTCAACACAATTTGAGATGAAAATACCATGCTTGATTCATTGTAAACATCAATATCTTCTACACCAAGCTGTCATAACAATACAAGGTTGAAACTTAACCCCTAAAAGCTCATGACAATTTCACACCAAAAACACTTCAAAATTGTTGATTCTAGTGCAATGAGTAAGGAAGGAAATAAAACATTGTATTTATTCTTTTGACCGTAGGATCTCCATTAAGACTTACTAAATAACATACTCACAAAATTTCATACACTTTGACCGCACGGATTGAAAGATTATAGTGTTTGAAGTCAAGAAAATGATTCATTTTCTTCCCTGCGTTGAATGGATCAACAGATTTTGACTTCACTTGGTATTAAATTTTTGCACTACACAAGGTCTAAATATTTTACCATTGTGTTGAGCATAATGTTAATTCCACATACAACAATTTTTAGAGGTAGAGAAGGGATATAGCATATTCAAAACAAGTGTGCAAGGAGTGGAGCTTCAAAAATTGTCAATTCACGATTTATTTTTTTGAAAAATTTATATGTTTTAGAATGGTAATCTAAACAGCTAATAAAAAGGTTTACACCACATATTGTTGTCGAAAAAATAAAAAGTGAAAAATATGAAGATCTCTAGGTTTTATGTAGAAAAGATGAAGTTTTTCCCCCGCTTGCCTGCAATGTGAAAAAATGTCAATAGAGACTTCTAGGAAAATTTTGGAGCTGCCCGAAGTCCCCATTTCTAACTTTGAGTGGTACTAACTTTCAAACCATGAATCCAAAAATAGTGATGAAAATATCTCCATGGAGCTCTTATCAAGGACAATCTAATATAAAAGTTTAAAAAAAATATATAATTTTTTCAAATTTTTGGAACCTGTCCAAAATCCAAAATATACGCCTCACGTACACTTGGGCTCTTAGGGATTAACCTCCTTTGTATATATAGCATTCATTTTTTCATCAACCACTAAAGTTTCATCTTTCTTTTACTATGAAATTAATAGAAATTACCTATTGATTACCAATAATAAGTCTTGGAATATGATTATTTCTCCCCTAATTCCAAGGAAAGTATGTATAGCATTACAAAGGCAGTACAATTTACATCTTACTAAGCTTCATGAATTCTTATGCATAATCAACATCATATAGAAATGCACTTCAAAATTTCAACAACATTCCATTGCGCTGCCTCTAACTTATTAATTTCCGACAATGATGTTAAAAAAGTGTTAAACACCTTCCACTTATTTCCATCTAACTACTTAATATCTTCCTCTCTCTTTATATATATAGTATAATCTATACTATTGTCTAGTCTACATAAAAATATTTTTATCTACATATAAACTTCTTCATTTACTTATCTATGTAGATTCAACTTCTATTATTGATCTCTTTCTTGTTCTTAATTACAAATTTTCCAGTTTTCTCACAAATTTCTTTCTTACTTGCTCTTCATTCTAAAAATTTCTGTAAACTCTTCACTAAATTGCCAAATATTAAAGCATAGCATAGTATATCAATTGCTTTGAAAAAAAGTGTAGTGCTTTTTGAATTGATGTATGTCTAGTGGACATTCATCATTTAGCATCATTGAATAATTGCCTTGCAAGTAAAAATACGGTGTCTCTTAAATTGATGATATCCACTAGACATACACCATTCGGTGTTGAATCAATAGTCTCTCAATGTATTATTTACTAACTAACATTAGTTGCGTGCGTTTGTCTCTTTATCATACGAAACATGCTTAAAATGACATGACCTATAAAAATAGTGACTTGGAAAATCTTATTTCGTTTTTGAAATCATTAAAAAAAAAGTAGTTTGAGATCATAAAATTCAATTTGTTGAAAGCAATCATTTTAAAATGATCAAGCCTCACTACCTTTGATTGCAATTCAAATTGTGGTTTTACCAAATCTTCTTATGAAAGATATATTTACTTTTATTAGATCTTGGTACTCTTGATTGGAACATAAGCCATGAAACTAGAGTAAAATTCAACATGTAGGGTTGAAAGGCAGATTTTGACATCAACAAATCCTAGCTAGACATGTTTGTTAAAAAATGAGACATGTTTAAATTGACTGAGATAGACATATGTCAGAGATGAGAGTAAAGATGGGCTGCACTGACTATGACAGGAAACATAGGTAGCACTGACTGTGAGAGGAAACATGGGTTGCACTGACAATGAGAGGAAACATGGGTTGCACTGACTGTGACAGGAAACATGGATTGCACTGACTCTTGAGAGGAAACATCGGTAGCACTGACTGTGACAGGAAACATGGATTGCGCTCACTGTGAGAAGAAACATGGATTGCACTGACTCTTGAAAGGAAACATCGGTAGTAGTGACTGTGAGAGAAAACACGGATTGCACTGACTCTTGAGAGGAAACATCGGTAGCATTGACTGTGACAAGAAACATGGATTGCACTGACTCCTGAGAGGAAACATTGGTAGCAGTGACTGTGAGAGGAAACATGGATTGCACTAACTGTGAGAGGAAACATGGATTGCACTAGGTGTGAGAGGAAACATCGGTAGCAGTGATTGTGAGAGGAAACATGGATTGCACTGACTGTGAGAGGAAACATGGGTTGCACTGAGTGTGAGAGGAAACATGGATTGGGTTGACTATTAGAGGAAACGTGGATTGCACTGACTATTAGAGGAAACGTGGATTGCACTGACTATTAGAGGAAACATGGGTTGCACTGACTGTGAGAGGAAACATGGGCTAGAATGATTTTGATAGATGTATGTCAAGGATGAGAGGAGACATGGCCTATAGTGACTGTGAGAGGAAACATAGGCTAGAATGATTCTAATAGATATATGTCAACAAGGAGAAGAGACATGGCCTGCAATGACATAGCCCGGAGTGATTGAGACAAACATAAGTAGAGATGAAAAGGAAGCATGGGCCATAATGAGTTTGGTAGACACTTGTCAACGATGATGCAATTGAAAGGACAACAACATGAGAAACTTGTTCTGATGTGCCACCTTAAGATAGCTCAAGTGCGGTTCAATTTTTTTTCAAACCTGTCTCTTAAAGAAGAAAAATAGACCAAGTGATTTTGATAGAGTTTGATTGAAGGAAATATAGTTGAAGTGGTTGCAATTTATTATTCTTAATTGAAAATAGATTGCAACAATAATCATTTTAAGGTTGAATATGACATCAATCAATTTTACTCTACTGATATATCTACTTAAAGCATAGACATAGAATGAAATAATGCCAAATTTATATCTTCAAGGATATAATTAAAGTGACCTTGCTAGTAAAGAATCCCCTATTAATGGAGAAAAAAAACCAATATTGTGATAAGGTTCTTTCTTGAATATTACTTTGAAATCAATATCCAAAATGGTCAAACCTCAACTTTTCCATTATTGACAAGTTAAAAAGTGGTAAAACATATAAGAATTTAAGTAAATTATTATTATTATTTATTTTATAATTATTTTTTCAATTACAAATGGAATAGTTTTATATGAATAGTTATAATTGATAAAGAGTATTCATAGTCAATAAAATTGGAAAAAATCAAGAATTTGTTGAAAGTAGTGCCTTACCTTATACTGCCAAAACATAAATTCACGTCATAAGTTTAGAATTTAACCTCAAACGTGAGATCTCATGGCCCTGGCATTCAACTCAAATTTCCATTCTATTGTGTGCTCAAATTTTTCATTCAATATATGTAGAAAGTTATTTGTTCTATTCTTTAAAGATGAAATCATATGCCTTGAATATGTTTCAAAAACCACAGATTTGTTTGTAAAAAATTAAAATTGTTGTGAATTTTTGAAGAAAGAGAGAAAATTTTATATCAAATATAAAGTATGTTTAAATTTTTGAAAAATTTACCAAATATATACATTATAGATGTAGATGTAGATGAAACTTCAATTGTGATGTAGATGAAACTTTAATGTCCAACTAAAATTGGTCAACCATGGTTATACGCTCAAAATTCAGATTGCAAAAAATTATTCAAATTTTTGAATTTTTAAAGTTTCACATTGGAGTTGAAACTAGACTTTAGAAGCTTTGTTTCATTAGTTGGACTTAAATTCAAAGAATATAATTTTAATAACTCAAATTTAGATTAAGAGCAAAAGCTAGAAGTTTTTCACCTTCACTACATTGAGATTCCTGTCACAAACATTTTCTTGTTCGGAAAAAATAGGATTACCTTAATGAAGCAAGTTTCATCATCCTCTAATGCTTACACATTCAATGTCCTCTCCAAAATTGGATGGAAAATTTACAATTCCTCATCTAATATCTTGCATTCAAAGTCATCCAAGAAGCCACTTTTTGGCTCCTTGGACGTTCAAGGGTTAAGGTAATCCCCCTACAACTTACCAAAACCCATAACTGACACCTATAAAATTAAAGTATATCCAACTCACTTCCATACCATTACCACCCATTAAGCTCCAAATAGAGGTTTGCTATTAGTTAAGACCCCATACTTTTGGTCAACACTTATGGGATGTGCCTACTGGTGGCCATTGCCTAAACATGACAATACACTTTGAAGATTCATAACTAATTCTGATCTCATTAGCAAAATATGAAATCACTTGAGTTGAAATTGGAGTTCTATTGGCTATAACTGAAAAATAAAAATATTATTATTTGTTCTCTTCACATAAGCACATTGCTGGTCATGGAAGGGTATTCCTTAGATTTGACAAACAGATGAAGAGAGATGCAATTATGGGAGACAAAGATGCCACAAGTCAATGACCGTCGAGGGCTGGATGTAAAATCTCCTTAAACCCATACAACAAATAGATCACACACACTTGGAGACACATAATTGAACACGTTCTATACTTACTCTCAAGATACACAAGCGCTTTTGAAATGCTCCCTTTATTCATGTCTACATACTAACTTCTACAATTGAAATTGATCCAAGGTCCATGTGCTAAGCATCTAAGTTATTGCGTAATTCCATCACTTGAGCTCCCTGAGCATGCAAAACCTTACACTACAAAGACAAGACCTACAGCAAACATATAGAACTAAATACTACGTAAACAAACAAACAAACCAACCGGCTACTTTAAAGGAAAACACCCAACCGATGGATGAAAAGATTGAAAAACGTAAACTAACTACAATACTCCCACCCGTTCTTTAGTCTAAAAAGGCAAGATGACTAATAAGTATCAATTAACTTTAGCAGACAAGAGGAGAAAAGTAAATGAAAGCAAGGAAATTAATCTCCTACTCGTTCATTATTGAGATGTCATGCCAATCTTGTCTCTGAAAGCGAGAAACTGTACTTTAGGAAGTGCTTTTTGTTGAGTTAGTTGAGCTTTTGTATTGATTATGCGACGTCAATTTCACCATGTTTGTATTTCGGAAGAGAGAAGTAGAATTTCCATTCGATATGCTTTGTTTTCTTATGAAACTTCGGGTTTTTTACAAGTCGAAGTGCCAATTGGTTGTCACAATAGAGTATTGTGAGGTCTGTTTGAGAGAGACCAATGCTCTCAAGTAACAACCTCAACCAAATGGTTTCCTTGGTGTCCTTAGCTAGAGCCACAAACTCAGAACCTGTGGTAGAATCGGCTATGCAACCCTACTTCTGGAAAAACTAGGATATAGGGCCATGGGAAAGCTAAAACACTACTCTTGAGCACGATTTCCTATCATTCATGTCATTGCTATAATTGACGTCTACAAAGCTTGTGATTTTAAGATCAAAGTTGCTTCCATGGAAAGTAATAACGTTAGAGTCTGAGAGATCGTCTCATGTAAGTATCTCATGGTTCGTTTAACTGCCGCCCAATGAGAGAGTCAAGGTTTTGATGAAAACTGAGCGCAACAAGGAATTGCATAGATGATATCAAATCTTGTAAGGACCATGGCATACATGAGGCAGCCTATGACTTGCTGATACGGCCCTTCAAAAGGATGATGATCTTCGTTTAATACATCGCAGAGAGGGGATTGCTATTTTGCGTGCGCAGAGTGGTGAGCGGTGAGCGGTGAGCATTTGTTTGTGAGCGTAGAGCCCAAAAAGCAAGTTATTTTTTGGAAATTGTGCGATAAAGTAAAAGTTCTGAAATATTTTGAGTTGAAAAATATTAATATTAGTAAAAATGATGGACCTATGACCATGGAGTAGGATGCATGAATCTTGCATAGAAAAGGTTGATTTTGGTAGTACATGTACCTTAAGGTAGAGAAAAGTTGTATTTTTCAAATAGAAAGGCCTATCACCGTGAACACGCAATTAAGCAATTATGCACTTGGCCTTTTCAAAGTGCACTTAGTAACAATGGCGGCCAATGCGTTGAAAAAACCCAATTTGTTTTTTTTAATTCTTGTTTTTAGAAATAAAATTTAAGATCTAGGAACAATTTTCCGTATAACCAGAAATGTTAATTCAACAAGCTTTTTTCTGGCATTTTTGACAAATTCAATATGGAACTTGGTTAGAATTTGATGAATATTTGTTTCATATTCAGCATTATGTTTTTGGAAAGAAGCTTGTCAAGTACAGTACAAAATATGCAATTACGTAAACTTGAACACTATACAATAAATGCCAATCGATATGAATATATTACATATAGAAAATGATACATAAGAGGAAGGAAATTAATATAATGCGTATATTCTTGTACTTGGTGATGTAATCAACCAATGGGAAAAACCTCTCAGATTTATTGGTAATTTGTCACCAAACGTCTTACATTACCCTTACAATATACTACTCTTGCACATACCCTACATGCCAATTACCAATTACCATACACTCATTGTAGTATCTTCCTCTACTACATATCATTCAAGGCTGCTTGCAACTGGTAGTTGTCAATTGCTTCGGTTTGCATTGCAATATATTCTAATATGTAAGCCTTAGCGGACCGAAGGATTCAAATCTTGCTTTCAACTTGCGATCCGAATACATTTTGCCTTTTCGTCCGGAAAGCGTGAGTCATCGTTCTTTCTCTATCCATAAAAAATTGCATGCCTCATTCTCTATCCAGCTGTGGGTCCACATGAGGACTCCTAGAATGTATCCATGCAATTTGCATACCGTTGTGCGGTGCGCCTTGTTTTGTCAACATTTTCCCCTCGCATGATGGGCCACTACCAACAAACCTTTATCTAATGACTCCTTTGATTTATCCCATCTTCAATCACCTTCCCTACATATTACGGTATACCACCTTCAACCTCAGCTCTATCAACGCTTAAGGCTACAAATTGTCCACAATTGTTATCAGATTGTGGATTGAATGGTGGAAAAAGGTCGTGATTAACTTCATCCCCTGCCCCTTCTTTGACTCGTTCCTGAACATGGTTGCGTTCCGGTCGTTGCGCCCCACGCACCGCTTGATTCAATGGTCTCCCTCTATGAAGACCAAAGTATTCGAAACATAGTTATCCAAAACATAGTTATCCAATATATCAAAAAGGAATGCTTTGAAGATTTATAAGTTTTCTGTACTAGAGAAGGTAAAGTTTTTTCCAATCCCTTGCTAGAAAACATTTGACTCTAATTTAGAATTTCAATTCACACAAAAGACAATAATTATTTTCTAGTCAATTCTAAAAGTTTTTTTTTTTCCTTTATGTGTATGGAAAATCTTAACAACAATAGAGACTTCTAACAAAACTCATAAGTCCCCATTATTAGGTATGAACTAACTTTCAAACCATGATTGCAAATACGATAAATTAAATACCTCCAAAAACCTGTTATGAAGGGCATATGCATATTGAAATTTCAATTAACATAAGTATCCGCTAGAATTAACCCCTAAAATCCTAAGCGTTTTTTCATCAAGAAAACACCCCAAAATTGCCACAACGAAATAGTGGCAAAAACATCAAATTTTGACGTCTCATTTTGGACTTCCAACTGTAAGATCTCAAACCATGCATCTATATAAAGTCACCATACTTTTATGCTTAATTTAGAAAATGGTTAATTTTCTTTCTTGCATTTTGTAGGTCCAAAATGCATTTTGTAGGTCCAAAATTCACTTGGTATCAAATCTTTGCACTACACAAGGTCTAATTTGTTTACAATTGTGTTCAGCATGATGTTGGTTTTATATTCACCAATTTTTAGGCATAGAAACGGAGTGTGGCATATTCAAAACAATTGTGCAAGGAGTGGAAGTTAAAATCTTTTGAAAAATTACGATTTCACGTTTTATTTTTTTGTGAACAAAGTATGCTGTAGTATGATAATCCAAAACGGATGATAATAAGGTTTTCACCACATATTATGGTTAAATTTTTTATTTTTTATTTTTGAAGATCTCTGGTTTTATGTAGAATATAAGTGCTCAACATGTGTGAAAATGTCTAACTTGGTTTAAAATGTTCATTTTACACCAAATCCTAGATCTAGAGATCCTAGATCTGGAGATCCCAGATCTGGAAACCCTAATTTATAAAACCCTAATTCTGGCGGTGCCGTCGTTTCCATGTTTGGAAAACTGACCTTAGGGGTGTGCGCACGCGGGGGTGTGTGTACGCGGGGGTGTCTTAGGTGGTTAGGGTTTCAAGTGCGCAAGGATAGTGGTGTCCATGGTGTGTTAGGGTTTCAAGCATGAGGTGTTAGGGTGTCAGGGTTTCGCCATGGGGTGTTAGATTGTTGCTCCACGCAACGAGGCTGCTCCACCTCGCAACTAGGCTGCTCTACCTCGCAACTACGCTCCTGCACCTCGCAATTGGCTGTTGCTTCTGCTCCTCGTGCTAAACCTGCACGACCTAAATCCAAATAGTAGTCATGGGCTGTTGCGGCATAGCTTGAGCAGCCGCCCCCTCCCTGTACCAAATCTTCCTCCTCACTTGGTCGTCTTGCTCTCCGCGTGGTCGTCTTGCTCTCCGCTTGGTCATTTTCCTCGCCGTCCTTGCTTGATCCTCTTCCTCGCCATCCTCACTTGGTCGTCTTCCTTGCCGTCCTCGCCTATCGTCGACTTCCTCGCCTGTCGTCGACCTCCTCGCCCTCACCCACCTTCCCTCCCTCCTAGCCGCCACCTCACGCCTCCTCAGAACCCTATCTCTCTCTTCTAGTTCTAATCTCACCTCTCCTTCTAACTCTAACCCTCTTCTCTCCCTCTCCCTCTCCCTCTAAAACTCCCTGCGTACGCACACCCCTCACGTCCTTAGTCCACCACCAGGATACCCGGATGGTACCATGCCTTGCTGATACCTTGTTGTGATGATACCCTGCCCGGAAAATCATCTGGAGTTGCTACGGTGTTACGGGGGAAAAAAAAAAAAAAAAAAAAGAAAAAAAAAAAGAGAGTTTTTTTTCCATAGATTTGGGCAAAACAGAAACGCCTATAACTCATTTTTGACAATGCAAAACATCTTGAATTTTTTTTCCTTGTAGATTGACTTTGGAGGTACCATTCACATTTTTTTCAGATTTTTTTCATTTTTTCCCTTTTTTCTAAAAATCGTCAAAAGTTGCTGAATTCACCGCAGTGAAGATTTGCAGAAATTCTACCGATTTCCTAGATTCTAGCTCCAGCACCAAATCTGAATTTAAGTCATTAAAATGATATTTTTTGATATTGAGTCCAACTAATGAAATGAAGTTTATGAAGCTTAGTTTCCATTCCAATTTGAATTTTTTTGGCATTTCATCCGTTGTTTTTCATCCTCTTTTTTCATCCTCATTTTCATCCATTGTGGTTTTCCATCTACTATGGTTTTCATCCATTGGTTATCATCCTCTTTTTTCATCCTCATTTTCATCCATTGTGGTTTTCCATCTACTATGGTTTTCATCCATTGGTTATCATCCTCTTTTTCTATTTTCATCCCCATCAAGATTTCTATTTTCAACCACCGTACGTATTTCATGTAGGAAACAATTTACGATGTGAATTTTAAGAAAGAAAGTGCTGGATGTTGTCTTTCATTATACAGAGGCGTACACCATATTGACAATTATATATGTGTTGTGATCATGGTGAAGTTGCTTGCGTGTGGCATCATGGCACCATCGCTTCTAGTCAACGTTATCCTTGGGAGCAATACGGTTGGTGGAGCACGGTGGACGCGGCGTCGAAGCTAGTATTGTGGCCATGGAACCCGTTATGGGAGTCGTTGCGGGAGTTGTTGCGGGAGTCGCTTCGCCATAGGATGATGAAGACTCTTGAGTCATACCATACCTGGGCATACATGATGTTTAGGTGACTAGTATAGTGTGATTCATATGTTCGCTTTAGAGATGGTATGTTTAATTATAG